>PVKS010034640.1:0-20716 GCA_004027875.1 Aplodontia rufa
TATTCAGTATACAACCATCAGGGAGAGTATGAAACTCTCAAAAACAGCATTTGGAACAAAGGCAACCATTAACTCTGCTTGCAAGAAGTGCCACAGAACCATGGAGAAGTTTCTCCCCACAGTCCCTTGACTTCATTGCTGCTGCTGTAGCAGAAGGGCACACTGCGTGTCCAGGCATGTAGCAATACTCTTCCTCCAGGCAACCACAGGCTCTCATTCAAGGCTCTTGGCTTCCGGCCCTGAGAATTCCATGGTTCCCAAAGAGAATGTGAATGTAAATAATGACTTTTGATTACATTTATCCATATAAAGGTATTCCACTTTCAAAAGTAACTTAAAGTTTTACTACAAATCCTCCAAATTTAGCCAAATAAGTATAACCATAAAAACATACCAATTAAAGGGAAATGCTTTCATTTCTCATGCTTTATTCGAATTGGAACACTGCATTTAATTTTGGTATATTGTGGTTCTTTATAAGAGACAAAAAGATATTTACATATAATCTCAGATGGAATAAAAAGAGCTCATCAAAGAAGAATACTAATTTCAGTCAAGTGACCTTCTTTCTACAAACTGTTGATTCAGAATTTGAGGATAAAATAGGAGAAACCTCATATTTATTCTGAGATAAAGCTCACTTTTTCCATGGTTTAACATTATTTTCCCTAGAGCAGTTATAAGATTCATACATAGAATCTACTTTTGCAAAAATATTACCTGATTAACCAGAACTCTATACAGATGATTAAATTCATGTTATCTTACATAGTTGCCTGCAGTCTTATGAAATAAATTAGTGCACATCAGGGTTTTTAAAAGTTGAAACTTGTATTTAGTCATTTTCAGACTAATCTTGAATAAGTGAAATTCATTTACATGGCATTTCTCATCTTGGATGAGGAATTTCTCCTGTTTACTGTTTGTAATTTTACTCTGTATGCTTTGTACAAATGCAATACACTTTCCGTAAGAGATAATAGAATGGTATTCTTGTGAGAAAAGTGCTTTTGTTTGGAGGAATAGCTCAGTGGGAGAACATGTGCTTAGCATGCATGAAGTCCTAGTTTCAATCCCTGCACACCTCAAAATGTACTTTTATATGAATAAAAAATAAGTGTATTAGATCTTGTAGAATCAGGATTTAAAATCACTCCAGAGATAAATGCTTTTCCTCAGACAGGAAAAGAAGCAGTGAATTTTATAAGTGGAGATACTGACAGTGGAATGGTCTGCTTAACTGTGCCCAGTCCTCTGAAAAAAGTAAGAATCTAAAAGCCGTCCTTGCCTCAGTTGAACGTTAACCAATACTGTAAACGTGCAGAGATGACTGGCCCAGGCTCTGTGAGGAAAACACAAGCTCATGAAGTAGTCCATATTTCGGAAAGTGAAAGGTGCATTTGGCTGTGGGTGATGGTGAAGCCCGATTCCTCAAAATCTTCCTGGATATTTCAAAATTTTAAAAAGTGAAAATGAGGGCTTGAGTGGTGGCTCTGTGGTTACAGCACTTGCCTGGCATGTGGGAGGACGCAGGATCGAACCCCAGCACCACATACACAATGAAGTGTTGCAGCAATGAAAGCCACGTGAAAAACTAAATAAACTTGATTCTCTCCTTCTCTCTCACTTCCCTCTCTCTCTTAAAAAAAAGGTAAATAAATAAATAAAAATGAAAAATAGTAGAGGGAAATGAGCACATGCAATCATTTTACTTATGTACTTATTTATACTAGGCATTGAACACAGGGGTGCTGAAACTGTTGAGCCACATCCTCAGTCCTTTTTATGTTTTTTATTTTGAGACAGGGTCTTGCAAAGTTCCTTAGGGCCTTGCTAAGTTGTGGAGTGCTGGCCTTGAACTTGTAATTCTCCTGCCTCAACCTCCCAAGTCGCTGGGATTACAGGCATGCACCATCATGCCTAGCTCACTTTTAAAGTATATAATCACTTCAGTTATAAGATTACCCTGCAGTACTTGTAAAAATTCAGTAAAAAGGTGGGGGGGAAATATGCAGATAAAATCCTGGTAAATTCAGATTTATGGGACCCAACTCATAGTGAATCTTTCAGTTCTTGAAGCAGTCTAGAGGCATCTTCCTTTATTGTACCTCTTTTTTTTTATTCAGAAATAGGGAGAGTGAGAAAGAAAGAGAGAATCATTTTTATTTATTTCATCTGACCTTTGTTTCTCTGACACTTAGATGTACATGTAGGGCTTGGCCTCGACTCCAGGTCCTTGCACGTACCAGGCAAGCACTCCAACCACTGGGCCACTGCTACAGCCCTTTGCTATACTTCTTAAACACAAGTGTGAAACTTTGTGCCAGGTGCTTCCCTACTGTTTTACAAATGTTGACTAATTTTAATCCTCATAACAACTTATAAAATACTATTATTATCCCCGCTTCACAGAAGGGGATGCATTAGCATCTTGATCATGATCACACAGTTAACAAGTAGCAAACCCAAACCTGAAACTAGGAAGTCTGACTTTGGGCAGGGCTTGGAACTAGAGTGAAGTATTTACCTTAAGTGCAAAAGTTACAGAGGTACCCAAAACTCAGAGACCAAGAAGACATATATATATATATATATATATATATATATATTTTTTTTTTTTTTTTAAGAAAGAGAGAGGGAAAGAGGGAATCAACTTTATTTAGTTTTTCCGTTGCTCTGACATTTTGTTGTGTACATGGCACTAGGGTTCAAACCCATGTACCTGAGTAAGTCAGACAAGCACCATAACCACTGATCCACTGCTCCACCATCTCTGCAAGGCCATATTTTAATGCAGTATTTGAAAAGAAAGAAAGAAAGAAAGAAAGATAGTGTAAAACATCCATTTGAACACAATATGAAAAATTTAAATAAAGACAAGATTAATATTGATTTTGCTTTTTGTCTCAGGTTCAATATGACTAAGTAAGCATGACTTTAGTGTCAATGTTTTAAACTACAATGAAATACAAACTCTTTAAACATCTCGCTTTTCTTTAGAGCTCTGATTTCAGTTTGCATTTGTGCAAATATAGTGAGTTTGTCTCTTCCCTTCAAAAGATGGTAAAGTTTAGGGGAAAAGAAGTCTATCAGAGGTCTCCTTTTAAATGAGATAAGCAAAAGGAGGGATGTGGCTAGTCTGAAAGAGGCAGGTATTCAAGGTGCCACAGAAGGAAAGGAGTAAGCTTTTTACAGGATGCTGACTCAAATATGACAAGATTATATACCTGAAAGAAGGACCATGCTGAAAAGATAAGGAATATAAGGTTTGACAAAACTGCAATGAGTTTTATGTTTGAATAATATACCCCATCAACCAGTCAAGTAAATAATAACAGACCTACATGCCCAAATCATAAAAAATAAGGTTAAAAGTGACTTCAAATTTGTATTAGAAAAAGCAATTTTCAAGTTCATATGGAATAACAGGAGGCCCAGGAAGGAAGGAAGAAGTAGAGGGTATCTCAATTCCTGACCTGAAATTATACTACAGAGCTGTAGTAGCAAAAACAGCATGGTATTGGTATCAAAACAGAACCGAAGATCAGTGGAACAGAATAGAAGATCCTGAGACAAGCCCCCATATCTTTAACTATTTGATACTCAATAAAGGGGGCAAAAGCATAGTGTGGAAGAAAGCCTGTTCAACAAGTGGTGCTGGACAAATTGGACAGCCATGTGTAGACAACTGAAGCTGGATCCCTATCTTTCACCCTGCACAAAATTTAAATCAAAATGGGTCAAAGATCTGGATATTAAGCCATAACTTTAAGCTTATTAGAAAAAGAAGTAGGGTCAACACTACAGGACATAGGAGTAGGCAGCTACTTTCTTAACAAAACTCCCATGGCTCAAGCAGTAAAGTCAAGAATAAATGAATGTGATGCAATTAAACTAAAAAGTTTTTGCACAGCTAAAGAACTAGTCAAGAACATCAAGAGAGAACCTACAGAATGGGAGAAAACCTTTGCCTGCTACACCTCGGACAGAGGGCTAATATCCAGAATATACAAGGAACTAAAGAAACTAAACTCCAAAACCACAAATAATCCAATCAATAAATGGGCTACGGATCTTAAAAGAAACTTCTCACCAGTGGAAGTCCAGAAAGCCCATAAATATATGAGAAAATACTCTACATCATTAGCTATAAGGGAAATGCAAATCAAAACTTCAATGAGATACCACCTCACTCCTGTTAGTGTGGCAAAAATGAAAAATTCTAAGAATAACAGATGCTGGAGGGGCTGTGGGAAAAGAGGAACACTGCTACACTGCTGGTGGGACTGCAAACTGGTTCAGCCACTATGGAAAGCAGTGTGGAGAATCCTCAAAAAATTAAGGATGGAACCACCTTATGATCCAGCTATCCTACTCCTGGGTATTTTCCCAAAAGAGTTAGAATCAGCATATTATAGTGATATGGCTTTACCAATGTTTATAGCAGCTCAATTTACTATAGCTAGACTATGGAACCAACACAGATGCCCCTCCCTCAATGAGTAGATACAAAAACTTTCGTACTTATATACAATGGAATACTACTCGGCCATTAGAGAAGACGATATTATGGCTTTTGCAGCCAAATGAATGGAGATGGAAAGAATTATGCTAAGTGAAGTCTCCCAATCTCAGAGACTCAAGGACTGAATAATATCTCTCATCTGTGGAAGCTAGAATACATGGGGAAGCAGTATGTTAGACGGCTAAGCTAACAATAACTTCAAATTGTATGATTCTCAACGCAATAGGGGGATGGCTCCCTAGGTTACTGGGAGGCTTAGGGAGGGGAATGGGGAAGGGCACGGTGTAGGAAGAACTCCTAGGAGACTGGAGAGTGGGAATATGGGGGAACCATCTCAGAAGCAGATCTCAGTCCTCCATGAGATATCCATTTAATGCAGGAGTTCTTCTGGGGGAAACCGCAACAGGGGAAACCCAAGCTGGGCCTCCGTGATTTGGCATTAGCCCTGGATAACTAAGTATGTATACATTGGTTCTTGATTGTTTGATAATGTTTCCCCCTCAATTGTATCTCTATATACATCTAATTAAAAAAACTAAAAAATATTTGTATTAAATCTGAAAGTATAACCTAGACACAATTCGTCCTGTAGCTGTGAGATCCAACCTTTATCAACATAGCACTTATAAGAGTAGGAAGAAGTAAATGAAATTTTGCAGTTGTATAAAAGGTATTGAATGAGATGGGGATATAGCTCAGTGGTGGAGTGCTTGCCTAACACAAGCAAGGTCATGGGTACGATTCTCAGTACTGAAGGAGAAAAAAAGATTTTGAATTATTCAAAGTCTTGGCAAGATCTCCTTAAATAGTAGCCATACTGCACTTAAAGCATGCTTTGATTTTGCATCTGAAAGAAACACTGGTTTTTTACCTTGTGCTCTTTAGAGTTCAAAGTGTTTCAGAAGATATAGCTTCCCTTATCTTCACAACCTATTGTGAGAAATCACAGTTTTTACTATTTTGTAAGTCTTTATTATTGCTATTTTGTACAGAGTTATTTGGCTGGTTACTTGAGAGATGGTCAAATGGGAAAAGGCAGCAAGATAAGATGCACCATAGTTTGAGATTCAAAAATATTTCAAGAGGAAAACCAATCACTTCCATTTGTAGTCTGCCCCGGGCTCTAAGTTTGAACTGACCTGCCATAAGCAACTCTGGTGACGCCCTGTGTGGTCCTGTGGCCAGCAGAGACCAAGCATCCCCTTTTAAAGACTCCCTTCATGTGGAGGCCAGCAGCTTAACAGATAGGTAAAAGTTAAATACCAGGGTTTCACAGTTGAATCTGAAGTTTAAATCTGCTATGTATGCTGAATTCACGCTACTGAGACTTCAACAATGGAGTTGGTATATTAACAGAATTATTTTTTTTTAAAGAGAGAGGGACAGTGAGAGAGAGAGAGAGAGAGAAAAAAAGAGAGAAACAATTTTTTATTTAGTTTTTCATGTGGCTTTTGTTGCTCCGAGACTTCGTTATGTATATGGTGCTGGGACTTGAACTGAGGATGGAACTCGGGGCCTTACGTGTGCTAGGCAAGCGCTCTGCCACTGAGCTAAATCCCCAACCCCCAACAGAATTATTTTTAAAGATAATGTGAGCATCACTGAAAACATAGATGATAACTATACTAATTCAAGATTAGGAAGTGGTCCACACCCATGTTCAGGGGAGCATTATTCACAACAGCCACAACTCAAGTATCCAAGAAAGGATGAAGGGAACAAAACGTGGCATATACAGACGATGGAAAGATTTCTAACCTTAAAAAGGAAGGAAATTGGGGCTGGAGTGGTGGCTCAGTGGTTACTGCACTTGCCTGGCATGCACGAGTACTCGAGTTCGAACCTCAACACCACATACACAACAAAGTGGTAGAGCAATGAAAGTCACATGGAAAACTAAATAAAAATTGATTCTCTCTGTGTCTGTCTCTCTTCCTCACTGTCCCTCTCTCTTTAAAAATAATTTATGACACATGCTACATTAAGGATGACTCTTGTGCTAAGTAATCAGTCACAAAAAACCAAATATGACTCCCCTGGTGTGAGATAACCCATAATAGTCAACATCTTCAAGACAGAAAGGAGAATGGTGGTTGCCAGGGCCGGGGGGGAGGGAATAATGTGGAGTTAAGTATTTAACAGGTACAGAGTCTCAATTGGGTAAAATAAAAAAGTTCTAGTCATGGTCACACAACACCGTGAATGTATTTAATGCCACAGAACTGCACATTTAAAAATGATTATAACAGTAAATTTTAAGTTGTGTATATTTTACCATAAAAAAAATCAAGAAGCTTCAAGGGGCGAATTTTTAAAAATTACTCTTTCCAAATGTTACATAATATGCCTTCTTTTTTCTTTTCTTTTTTTTTTTTTAAGAGAGAAGGACAGTGAGAGAGAGAGAGAGAAAGAGACAGAGAGAATCAGTTTTTAATGGAGTTTTTCACATGGCTTTCATTGCTCCCACATGTGGGTTGCTGGGGTTTGAACCCGTGTACTTGCAATGCTGGGCAAGCACCATAACCACTGAGCCACCGCTCCAGCCCCATAATATGACTTCTTAAAAAAAAAAAGATTTAAAATCTAGGCTGGGCACTGTGGCCCACACCTGTAATCCCAGAAATTTGGGAGGCTAAGACAGGAGGATGGCTAGTTCAAAGCCAGCCTCAGCAATTTAGTGAGGCCCCAAGCAACTTAGTGGGATCCTGTCTCAAAATAAAATATAAAAATAGCTGGGGATGTGGCTCAGTGATTAAGTGCCCCAGGTTCAATCCTTGGTACTAAAAAAAAAAGTTTTGAAATCTATATACTTAATATTAACATTAAACAAGGCAGATGTGCTAGAAAAGAGGGTCTTAAAGAAAATATTTCTCTTGCCAGGACACAAGGGATAACATTGAACCACAACACTCTTGCACCATGACTAACTTTTCTTTTCCATTTAAGAAGGTAGATTAGAAATTAGCAGAAAGAGAGAATTATCACAGGGTAACTTGAAATTTTCATCCACTTTTAAAAATTTTTTTTATTAAGGAGTTGAGTTATTATACAATCATAAATGCATGTAAAGTAACAAGATGATATGTATGTGTTCTTAAATCAGAATTACCTCTACATCACCCATACCCCTGTCCCTTCATTCTTCCAAGAGATGTAAATGCTTAGACTGTGAATTTTCCAGAATTAAAGGACCACATAAGAATTATTTGGATTCTCAGGGGGATAAAGAGTATGCTACTTTATTGATTGTCTCCCTATACCCATTTTAAAAAATTAAATAATTTAAAAATTCTGTCACTTTATGACTGCGAAACTTCTTGTGAAATACCTCACACTGATCTTGGTACACCAGTGTCCTGAGAGCCTGGGGGCAGAGGTCACAAAGAGCATAATCTCACAATCATAATTTTGCATAAACATCAATCTCTGCAGGCAGTTCAGACACATCAGCTGAACTAGTGAAGTGATTAATTTTATACCCTCAAGTAAGAATTATGGTGAAAAAGAGAAAAAGCTAAAAATGCCTTGGTGCTAATTTTAACTATATGTAATGGAAATCTCATTTCCTGTTCTAAATCTATAATTCTGATCTTATCAATCATGTCAGAGGACAGTTACATATCTGGATCTAAAATTAGGAAGGCATTTATGTCTTCCTGTGAATATTTTTTAAAAGAGTAAATTTCACCATCATTTTTAAAAAGTAACTTTTATAAAATCCCACAGGAATGAGAGGTATATAGAGAGTAGAATTTCTTTACTCATATTACAATTTGTATAAGAGATGAGCTCCACCTTATCTGCCATTAGTTTAAATAAAAGCAACAGCTACCACTGATGGAGTAACTTCCATTTGCCAAACACACTCTGTTAAGTAAGGGCTAGTAGAGGCTCACAAACCACTTATCCAAAAGCCCTGAGAAATACAAGTTATCTTGACAAACTTGATGTGTGCACAGTCCTTATATAGCCCACTAAGTGTAGATATCCGCACATTTTACTGATGAATTGCTAATGTGCTTGAAGAGATGATACTATTCTAGACCCTGCTGGGTGTAGCATGCTTCATTTATGTATGTTCTGGGTTGCCTTTCTAAAATAAAAACTAAAAAATCTTGAATTCTACTCCTCATCTGGCCCAATAATTACAGGAAGAGAATCATCAACTTGCATTCCCACTTTACAGATGATGAAACTGAGGTTGAGAGTCTTGCAAGGCCATATACCAAGTATGTTACCTGGGCACTGAAGAGGTCTGTCTGCTTAGAACACCTGGATGCGTTCCATTATACCAAACAGTGGACAAATATACATCTGGAACGGGCTTGTCAGGCAAGAGATTTGATATTTCCTTTTAATCTGAGTGGGCTTCCTGGTATGTGTGCAGCATGACTAAAGTTGTTAGAACAACACTGATTACTTGAAAGTGATAGCAGTAGGGTTTTTCTTGAGAACAATGACAGCTTCTATCAATTTTATTTTCTTGTTTTTATTTCCTGAAATTGATGAAACAATCTGAAGTTATAGACTCACAAATCAAATACTGGCTTATGTTTTATACTCTCTAGAGATTGTTCCACAGGCTTTTTTTTTTTTTTAAGGAAGAGAGGAGAGAGAGAGAGAGAGAGAGAAGCAATTTTTTTTATTAAGAGTATATAGAGATACAAATGAGAGGGAAACAATATCAAACCATCAATAACCAATGTATATATACATAGTTATCCAGGGGTAATGCCCAAACATGGATGACCACCTTGAGTTTCACCTGTTGCACTTACCCCCAGGAGAGCTCTTGCATAAAATGGGTATCTCGTGGAGGAATAACCTCTGCTTCTGAGATGGTTCGCCTATATTCCCACTCTCCAGTGTCCTAGGAGATCTTCAAATACCCTCCTCCACCCCTCCCCCTCCCTACGCCTCCCAGTATCCTAGGGTACCATCCCCCTATTATGCTGACAATCATACAATTTGAGGTTATTATTAGTTTAGCTGTTTAACCTACTGCTTCCCCAAGTATTCTAGCTTGCGCATATGAGAGAAACCATTTGGCCCTTGAGTCTCTGAGATTGGGATACTTCATTTAGCATAATTCTTTCCATCTCCGTCCATTTGATATCAAAAGCCATAATATCGTCTTTTCTAATGGCTGAATAGTATTCCATTGTATATATGTATCATAGTTTTTGTATCCACTCGTCAAGTGAGGGGCATCTGGGTTGGTTCCATAGTCTAGCTATAGTAAATTGAGCTGCTATAAACATTGAGGAAGCCACATCACTATAATATGCTGATTCTAATTCTTTTGGGAAAATCCCTAGGAGTGGGATAGCTGGGTCATAAGGTGGTTCCATCCTTAATTTTTTGAGGATTCTCCACACTGAGAAGCAATTTTTTAATTTAGTTTTTCATGTGACTTTCATTCCTCCAACACTTTGTTTTGTATGTGGTGCTTAGGTTTGAACTCCCATATTCGCTCATGCCAGGCAAGTGCTATAACCACTGAGTCACTGCTCCAGCCCCATTCCACAGGCTCTTAAAAATTATATTCTTTTTACTTATTTTCATTTTTTAAAAATTTTTAAGGAGTTGAGTTATTGTATATAAATGCATATAAACTAACAATATGATATGCATTTGTTCTTAAACCAGAACCATCCCCACATTGCTCACACACCAGTCTCTTGATTCTTCTATAATTTCACCCCTACAAGCAATATAAATGCTTAGATTGTGAATTTTCCAGAATTAAATGATTGCAAAATTATTCTTTCAATTCTCAGTGGGGTAAAGAGTATGCTACATTTTTGTTGATTGTCTTCCTAAATCCCTCCCTATTTCCCCTTCCTCGCCTCTCCCCCTACCTTTCTCCTCCCCCACAGATATAAAATATATATATGTAAAATATAAAATATAAGTGAATATAGACACAGAGGTATAACGATATTTCATATTTTGTGTCTAAGAATTTAGAGGTGGGGGGACTCACACAGCCCTGTGCTTGTGTTTCTAGGTGATGTAAGAGCAGGTGAACTGCACAGAGAGGGCTCAGAGTGGAGAAGCCTGGGCAATGATGATGCATGGGACACGGGTGGCTTGCATTTCAGCTGCACATTCAGCTTTGGCAGCAGCGGTGCCAACATTGACTATCAAGGACAAAAGCCTTATGCCTCTCCAGGCAGTTCCTGTTCCCAGTTTAATAGTGAAAATAATAAAAGAGAGACCAGAATGAAAGCCTCCAGTGGAACCCTTTGAGATAAGAGCTGACCTCTTCTCAACATTTGCAGAAGCACTGCTACCTTTCCTTTGGTAGCTCAAAATAAAATTATTCTTCTCATTGGGCTAATGAGTCCCAAAGCTCCAGCAGCTTTGGCTTTTTCCACCAGAATGAAGGGCAATCTACAACAATAAGGAGAGGCCAGAGTTTCATATGTGATGAGAAAGAACCGAGGTGTTTACTGTATGATATAAAAGCCCCTCTCTCCTTTCTCCTCTCTTGTCTTTTTTGCCAAGAATTCATAGAATGTCCAAGAGCTACCACCCTGAGTATGTGCAGCAAGCTGTCAGCCCATTCTATCCAGTCATGCTACAATTACTTTTAAAAAGAACTAGCGAGCACTCACCTTATAATCCCAGCAATTCAGGAAGCTGAGACAGGAGGATCACAAGTACAAGGCTAGCCCCAAGTAACTTAGTGAGACCCTGTCTCAAAAAATAAAAATAAAATGGGCTTGGGATGTGGCTCAGTGATTCAGCATGCCTGGGTTCAAACCCTAGTACCAAAAAATAAAAAGAACTAGTGAAATCCCAGAGTGCTGATTTGAAACAGAGGCCTCACTGTGAGCAATAGTATGTGCACACAACCCTAATCCTAATTTTTTTTCACTGAACTGTTTCAAAGATCATCATGAAGCTAACTCTGTGCTCCCACATTTCGTATCCCTGGTGCTATTAGGAATAGTTTGACCTTTGTCATTGTAACTGGATTCAGGGGAATAACAATGTCATTGTACTTTACATAATGAAATAAAGGATCTGCTGAGACAACGAGCAGCTGTTACAAAGAAGACACAAATGCCATCTTAATATGATTCCTTAAATATTTAATAAGCTGGGTCTGTATGCTCACTAACACTAGGTCAAAAAAAGAAAAGAAAAGAATGAATTATCTTCTGCATGAAGACAGGGAAAGCAGGGAGGCAATGGGCCTATTATTCTAAAAGCTCTCAAAATGGAGTCATTAAATATACTAAAATATTTAATGAAGAAAAGCCTGTCCCTCTAAAATCCCAACAGTCTTTATATGTGGGTTCCTGGGTAAACTAAATAATTTCTTACCTGCTAATGATACATTAAATAGGATGATTACTTCATGTAACAACTTAATGTCAGGAAAATGCTTTAAATGATTGTATTTATTTTCATGTCACAATATTAAAAATCATAAAACCAGAAATCTATTTTTGTCCTTAACTTGCTGAAATGAACAAAATTAAATATCAATTTCTCATGTCTTCATTATACACTTCATATGTACTATTAACTTTTTTTTTTTTGTTTTTTGATACCAGGGATTGAATCCAGGGATGCTTAGCCACTGAGCCATATCCCCAGCCCTTTTTAATTTTATAATTTGAGACAGGGTCTCACTAAGTTGCTTAGGGCCTTTACTAAATTGCTGAGACTGGCCTTAAACTTGTGATCTTCCTGCCTCAGCCTCCTGAGCTCCTGGGATTATAAGTATACATCACTGTGCCCAGCTTATTTGATTAACTTTATGATTATAACCTAGCTACACATTTTATAAATGTCTTTATTTTTGTTATAATATTTATTTTTTAAGATCCCATACATTGAGGGAAATCAAATGAATGATGAGAACTCTCAAGGAGCTTTGAGAACTGTAGGGGAGATAAGATAGGAGGCTACACCATATATTACTGTACTGTAGACACAGGAATGACACAGGTGCTCTCAGAGTTCAGATGAAGGCAAATTATTTTGGAATTAAAAATCAGAAAGGTTTCATTGAGTAGAAAATGGCAAGGATGTGAAAGGGTGCTGACAATGTCCAGCTGGCTGCCCCGGGCTGACGGAAGAGTTATATTTGTCCACCAGGAAATGCAGGTTGAAGAGCATGTTGTGGGGTGGGTTGGAGTGAGGGCCTGCAGAAAACTCAGGAGAATTCAGCATGAGATGCTCCTGAGCCTGGGGCCCACTCTGCCCACAGGAGCAGGTTTGAGCTGGGGAAGGAGGGCAGCTTTGGCTTTGAATAAAATTGGTAGTTTTGATAAGGAAACTAAACTGGACATAATAATAATAACTGAACTGAGAGTGTTTCACGCATTCAAGTGCTTACACATAAGCAAGTGGACTGAGAGTCTGAGACTTCATCTGGGAGCATATCTAGCCCCACAGCACAAGGGTAGGGACAACCGTGGGAAAATTGAAGTTGCTACATTTTGTGCTCTCCTTCAAACTAACAGGTACATAAATACAAAATGTCTTCGTATGCTGATATGTGTAATTAATTAGTTCTTTAAAATATACTTAGCCGGGTTTAACTTATATGCACATAACTGAGTAACGCAACAAAGTACAGCATGAACAACAAGACACATTACTACATCATTTCTAACGAAATGAGCAAAATTGAGTTTCTTAACAGAGAAAGGTCAGCAGGAACTTGTTGATATATGAAGCACGCAGGAGAACTTTAGGAATGCCTGGGATCATCTGCTGGGTATCTTCGTGCTTATCCCTCTTCTCTTTCATTTATCTTTAATGAAAGAAATTTTACATTTTTATTTTTCTGAAGACATGCTTACTAGAAAAGTGCAGCAGTTCAACAGCAGCATTCATCAACCTAATCTTTCTTAAAGAAATTTTTGCTTAGCTGGAAATTTACCAAGAGCAAAGTTAATAGGGGCTCTTAGCACTCTGAACAATGTTAATGCATCTCAGAATTTCAGTATAAAATCAAGTGCATTTTCTATCAAGTTAGACACAAATATTTTGATATATTCAAGGTTTTGTTGTTTTCTGGCAATGGGCCAATGCAGCACATTTATAAAGCAAATAGGCATTCCTCTCCTGGTGGAAAAAAAAAGAGGTCTGCCATTCATCTTTTGAGGAGCATTCTCTCAGGGAATCCTGTGTGCATGGGGTGAGGGTGTGTGGAAAGACTTTATTACGGTTGAAAACAAACCTGCTTTATAACTACATAAATTTCCATGTAGAAACAGTAAGTCATCACTAGTAAATGATGTGATCTTCATATGCAAATCAGCCCACAAAGCTGGTTCTCCATGTCTACTAACACATTAGAACCAACTGGTGAGAGCTGAACATTTTATTTTATTTTTTTAAGAGAGAGAGAAAGAGAGAATCAATTTTATTTATTTTTTTATCTAGTCTTCATTTCTCCGACACTTAGTTGTATATATGGTACTTGGGTTCGAACTTGGGTCCTTGTGCATGCCAGGCAAGTGCTCCAACTGCTGAGCCATGGCTCCAGCCCAGACACTAACATTTTAAACTCCTGGGTTGATTCCAGCATGCATCAAGCTTGAATACCTGTGCTTTAAAGGCTTCTCTGTTCCCAACTCTTCTAAGTAGACTACTGGTCTTTTGTATCCAAACTTAAAATTGTCCATGAAAATGAAAAACACAAAGAATATTGTGAGAAAGTCAGCCTTACTGATTTCATATTCTGCCACAAGCTAAAGTTTGGTGGTGGGGGATTCTTTTTTGGATCCTTTCAATCATTCTCAAAAGGCATTTACACGTCTTTAGTACTATCTAACAGTTGAATTACAAAGTATTCCACGAAAATGACTTGTGTGCTTTTCAATTTAGTAGCAAAAGTACAATTATAAGAGTTATCATAATATTAGGCAGAAAGTGGCTGGTGACAGAGAAGAAGAAAAGCACTATGATGTCTGGAGAGGGGGAGTAATGCAAAGTGAAGGTGATGGCCTCTGAAGCATCCATTTCAGCAAAGGAAAAAAAGCAGGAGAGGCAAACTGAGGAGCACAGAGGAAGCAGAATTTTTAATCTGGCAGAAACAAAAAGATTTTTAAAAGGAGACAGATTTGGAAAAGTGAGTTAGGATGCTCCCACACGTCCAATCCTGAGTTTTTGTTTTTTTTAAGAGAGAAGGACAGTGAGAGAAGGAGAGAGAGAAAAGCAATTTTTATTGAGTTTTTCACACGGCTTTTGTTGCTCTGTCACTTAGTTGTGTACGTGGTGCTGGGATTTGAATCCATGTACTTGCACATGCCAGGCAAGCTCTGCAACTGCCAAGCCACCACTCCAGCCCCACTGCATAATAACATTTTCTATTGCAGTCTGACTTGACCTTTCTGTGGTGTGGCACTATTGACTATTTGCAGCCCTCTTTTCTGCTCTCTGCCCTCAGATTCCACAATTTCCTTTATTTTCTAGCTCTCTAATGTCCTTTTCCAGACTCCTACAGATCTCTCTTCCTCCATTCATCTTATATGTCTCTCATTCTTGAAAGTATCTTGTTCCAGAATTCTAGTCTACCCCAACTACATATCTCATCCTACAAATGCCTGATGCTTGAACTACTCTCAGGTGTTGGGACTCTAAGATGGAGCCTCTACATCAGCCTCCTCCTTCTTCCCATTCCTTAACAAATTCTCAAGGTCAGTTCAACCTTTTTCTTTAACTCTAACTTTCACGTTCTGAAAGTAAGACCAGCCACACTTGGCTAACCTAAAAGCTCTAACTAGACTTCCCACCTCCAGCATCAATCCCCACCTTCACCTCCCCGTCCATTCTCCAAATGGTGTCCACAGCATCATTACGAAATCATGATCTTGTGTCTCCCCTGCTCAGGCCCCTGCAGTTTCCAGCTAGGTGCCCACACTTCCTTCTCAGCACAGAAGTTCCCTCTGATCTGCTCAATGTGATCATCTCTCACTGACACCTGTGGTTCCAGCCATCCCAAACCACCTTCAGTTGCTAGACGAGGCCATTTTTTTGGGTCTTTATGTCTTTTAAGTGTTATTTATCCTGTCCAGCTCACATTCCTCTCCTTGTCTTTCTTCAAAGTTCAATTCCTTCCCCTGAAAGCCTTTTAAGAACCCATGGTCTGGGGTTGGAGAGGTGGCTCAGTGGTGGAGCACTTGCCTGGCATGCAGGATGACCTGGGTTCAAACCCCAGCACCACATATACAGCTGAGTGTTGGAAAAACAAAAACCAGATGAAAAAAAATTGACTCTCACTTAGGAAAAAAAGAGGGGTGGGGGGGAAGGAACCCATGTTCTGATTCAGATGTTTTTTCTCTGTGCCTATCTCTTGCAACCGTTGGTTTACTCCTCAGTCCCCAGGATGCAATTTTCATTTGCACAGACAGGCATCTATTAGAAGCCCACCATACACCTCCATGCTCCTTTACAAGTCCATCTCCACTGGGAACCTAGAAGCACCTCGCTGGGGAGACCAGAATCCACTTCTTGTTCTGCTTTGTGTCTCACACACTTAGCATGGTGCCTGGCACGTAATTAGCACTCCACGGAATGAATGAATGACTAATCAGAGTTGTGCAGTTGAAGAGCTCATTCATCTACTCTTTGAATGACTGAAGCAATAATATGAACAATGGACTGGGAGAAACTTTAAGAGAAGGGAGGAATTAGATGCCACCAGAAAAGTTGGGAACTGGCAACTGACAGACAGTGTTGTTTTATTAAATTCACTGGCTTGTCTAGCTCAGCCATCTGAGCTGTAAGTCCACCTAATGGCTTTATTCCTCGTCTTTTCCCTCAGTCCTGGTCACTGGAGACCAGATTTCATTGTGTCTTCTACATGGCTGCAAAAAAATAAAAACAACAAAACCCAGCATCCTACCCTTTTTGTTTACCCAGTTCCAATCCTTTAGAGTATAACACTATGCCACTAATCCTCATAGGAGTAGCTGTTTGTATTTAATTGAAGAACAATACGCACTTATTCACAAATACCAGTACTGGCTCCATCTCAGAGGGTAGTATCAGGGAATAGGTGATGAGTTTCAATCTGTTTCTTAAAAAAGCATTACTATAAGTTTCAAAATGGATATTTGATCTGGTTAGTTCTTCTCTCAAAGACAAACAATAGAATCCCCAGCTTGCTCAGAGGAGTCAATGGGTTTCCCAAGGACAACAGATTAACTGGGGGAGGAGGAAAGATTTAGATATCTTCTGAAATGTAAATCCAAACTGCTCATAGGGATTGTTTCAGTGAAACCTTACTGTACCAGTCTTCCCCAGACGGGAACTTTGATTGCTTCACAGATAAAATTATCTAAAAGCATTGGAAAGCTCGTTAACAAAACTCCTTTGCATATAGTCTCAGTCACTAAATTCTGTCAGTAGTTAATGGCATGGTGAGAAGAGCTGAGAGATGGGTTTTCCTCTGTGTGTGTAGATAACTGTATCAGAAAGGCCATTGTCTCTTCTGGAAAGCTCTCCTCTATATAGGCAGCCTAGGAAGCTCAACACTTATTCTAACCCCGCCACTGTAGCTCCTACCATGAAACCCTTCTTCCAGAGCTTGTTTCAGAAACAAATGATGCACTATTTCTATTCCTTTAAAACAGGAGCCATATGGCACATATTTTTGGCTTGGGCCTTACAGTCTGTATTGAAATGACCGAACTATGTCTTTATTATGTGCAAGCAACCATAGACAATACAAAACAGAGGTGCATGGCTGTATTCAAATAAAACTTTATTTATAAGCACTGAAATTTAAATTTCATATAATTTTACATCATTAAATATACTTCTTTTCCTGACTTTTTAAAACTGTTTAAAAATGTAGAAAACATTTTTAGACCTTAGACCACACCCACACACACCCCCGCACCCACATACATGAGTAGAGGGCTGGATTTGGCCTGTAGCAGTTGAGTGCAGTCTACTACTTTAGAGCAGCATTCCTCATAAAGAAGTTTACTCATTCAAGCTCTTTACTAAATCCATTCTCTTACATTAAATTTTTGCATTGGCTTCTCAATGGATCGGGGAAATGCATGTCAGTATAGTATTTGAAAACTAAGTAAACCACTGTGAGTGTCTCTCTAGCCAATTCATTTATTTTTTTTTTTAAAGATAAAATCAATTTTATTTATTCATCTGGTTTTTGTTTCTTTAACACTTAGTTGTGTACATGGTGCTGGGGTTTGAACCTGGGTTCTCATGAATGCTGGGCAAGTGCTCCAACTGCTGAGCCAATGCTCCAGCCCCTAGCCAATTCATTTAGATTCATAAAGAAATTTATTTTATATGAATTCATACATTTATTGCATTTATCTATCTTGGCTTAACAGCATCGGAGACTCGAATCCTTTCTCAGGTTGATAGGCATTAAACCTGTCCTCACTACTACCTCCACACTTTTAATGCTTCCTAGAATAAATTAGTAATTAGTAGGAACTAGGAGTAGTTTTCCATGAATCTTTCCAATAACGGTAGGAAAAGTATTTTCCCTCTCCCAAAAGATGAGAGATAACTAACCATATGGGCCATAAATACTGAATCGTACTTCTTGTTTTTATCTTTGAAGCAGGAGCAATTTACCTTCTGTAGAGAAGATATGAATTATTTCTTCAGCCAAAGGTTATGATTTAGACCTTGGGGCTCAGTTGTTTACAATGGCTTTCTGACATTTCCACTGGGATGGGGTGGGGCAGGGTGGGAGAGATAATCAACCTGCCTGGTATGGAGACAGGTGAATTGGGCTGGGACTTCCCTGAAACAAATGTTATAGAGGACTCAGGGATTACAGGACACAAACCTCTGTTACAAATTAAGAATACAGAATCACCATTAGAATAGTTATTCTATTTAATCATATTATTCTAATATGATCAAAGAAATCTGGCTATTAAAATTTCTTTATGCACTACTGGCAATATAAAAAATTATTATAAACAGATTCTCTGACCTTTCAGTGTGATTATTTAGATAACCTGAAGTATGTTCAGAAGTTTTTTTCTTTTTTCTTTTTTAAACTCACAGAGAAAATGGCATACATTTGTCAGGTGTAACATGCTGTTTTGAAACATATATACATTGTAGAATGGTTCAATCAAGCTAATTAACATGTTATGTCACATAGCTGCCATTTTTGTGGTAAGAACACTTAAAATCTACTCTCAGCATGTTTTGAGAATACAATATTTTTACTAATTATAGTCACCATGTTATACATAAATTTCTTGAACATATTCCTTTTTTTTCACTTCTTTCACATTTTATTGGCCAAAGGAAATCACAAAACCAGCCCACATTCAAGTGATGAGGACATACTCTCCATCACTTCATCAGTACAGTCACATTGAAAGTAGGAGGCTCACAGAGGATTTTTAGCACAGCAGCATTATTCTTTACAATACTACAATGTTAGGTGATCCATACAGTTATATATTTGTCAAAACTCATAGACTCTATACACCAAGAGTGAATCCTAATGTAAAACTATGGACTTTGAGTGATAATGATGTAGCTTCATTTATTTTACAAAACATATCCCTGCCATGTGGGTTGTGAACCACATTGAGTGCATGGGAGCAAATGGGGCTATCTGAACTCTCTGTGCTTTCCACTAACTTTGCTGTGAAACCAAGCCAGCACTAAACCATCCATTGAACAACCCATCAAATGCCAAAACAAAAGCAAAAGCAGGAAGGGATATATGAATCCATCTGCAGGAACCATTGATGTGATTAAAAGATCCAGCAAGTCAGATGTTCAAGTCTCAAACATATTCCTTTTTAAATGAAATTCTGTAACCTTCAATCAATATCTGTAAGCTTTTTTATTAAGAAATTGATTTATTGTACAATTATAAATGCATACAAAGTAACAATATGATATGTATATTTTTTTAAGAGAGAGAGAGAGACAGTGAAAGAGAGAGAGAGAGAATCAATTTTATTTAGTTTTTCATGTGGCCCCTGTTGCCCTGACTCTTTGTTGTGTTTGTGGTGCTGGGGTTCAAATCTGCATCCTTGCATATGCCAGGCAAGTGCGGTAACCGCTCCAGCCCTGATATGCATGTATTCTTAAACCAGAATTACCAGCTAGATCCCTCCCCATTCTTCCTCCCTCCCTGCACCCCCCCCCCAAGCTACATATCCATGATTGCGCTAGATTATGTGTTGCTACACCTTTGCTGGGTCTAATACAAAATTCTGAATACGTTTCACGTAGGCCTGGGTTTTGCTCCAGCCTCCACAAATGAGTGAAAACATTCGACCTTTGACTCTCTGGGTTTAGCTAACTTTGCTCAGCATGATTTCTTCCATTGACATCCATTTATGTTCAAAGGCTGCAATTTCATTGTTTTTAAACTTTTTAAGGGCAGAGTTTTTGACTTATCTTAATATCTCTTTGCTGCCTTGCACTAATCTTGTACTGCCTAGATGACCTCCCAATCTGATTTATCTGTGAAGACAAAGTGTGATGGATTAGAAGTACCTCTTCAGGTAAGCTAGCCAAAACTGACTGGATATGAATTGGTTACCAGAGGGACTCTCAGACAACTTCTAATTACATTATAATACCATCTGCATGATAAACGATATCCCCTATGTCATGACAGTTGGTGATTGTCATGACAACTGGAAAGAATCATTAAAAGAACCAAAGAAGGTGGGCATGAGAATTCCCAGAGAAGACATGAACATTCCTCCCGTTTATTAGTCTGTCCTCCCCCTCATTTCTTTTACTTTATATTTTTATAAAATTCTGACCCCCTTTGGATTGAGAAGCTGATTTGTGTGGTTCTCTCTCACTTCTACTCTTGGTCAAGAATAAAAGTCTCCTTTGCTCCCCAGTTGGTGCTCTGTCCTGTTATTGGTTCCACAATTCTGAGAAAGAAAAGGACCCAGTTTGGGGCTAAAAATTAGTTAATCATCTTCTCATTACAAATAGTGTCTTCACCCACGGAATGGGAGAAAATTTTTGCCTGCTACACCTCAGACAGAGGGTTAATATCCAGAATTTATAGGGAACTAAAGAAATTAAAATCCAAACTCACAAAAAATCCAATCGATAAATGGGCTAAAGAACTTAAAAGAAACTTCTCTCCAGTCGAAGTTCAGAAAGCCCATAAATATATGAGAAAATGCTCTACATCATTAGCTATAAGAGAAATGCAAATCAAAACTTCAATGAGAT
>PVKS010034641.1:0-20737 GCA_004027875.1 Aplodontia rufa
TGCTACCTCTTTCCCTCTTTTTCATCTTCATCTTAAAGATGGCTTCTGACTTAGGTTCAACTCCCTTGTTACTGCTTTCAGATCTCCTCCTGTCAGCCTGTAAACCCCATGACTTGCTTTCTAGGTCTCACTTAACCTGACTCTCAGCACCTCTCTTTGCCTCTCTGCTGCCCTGGAGCAGCCCTCTGCTTGATCAGTCTAGAACCGAGACAAATGCACACACAAATCCCTGGGCACAAAGATATGATGAATTTAGTTAGCATAGGGAACAGGTTTGGGCTCCTGGGACTACAGTGGCAGAGCTTCTGTCTCAGCTGGGAGACTCACACACTGGGTGACTTTCAGGGTAATTGAGAGAGTGACCTTCATGGGTTTCTTACCCAGGATAAGAATTGGGTCACCCTTGTGGGAAGGTAGACATGTGGGCCTAGATAATTTGTTTGGCAATCTGCCCCCTTATGCATGGCATGGGTTACAGAGATCCATACTAGGACAGAGGAGAGGGACTCAAATAGACTCTTTGCAGAAGCACCTCTAGCCACTGGTCAGGTAGCTAGGTTATGCCTCGCTTAGGGCCTATACTGCTGCCATGGTAACATGCACCTGGGCCAGCAGCTGCCATCTGTCCTGGGGGACCTCTTAGGCCGCTTCTCTCCTGATGCTCAGATGAATTGCAAAGCTGCTACCACTTTATCACAAACTTCTGAAGGAGTCATTTACCCAGGCCTCAATTTTAGGTTTCAAAAATTCCTTTCATGCTGTCTTATTTTCATCATGCTTTTATTGGCCAGACATCTCTCTTGCTGGAGAAATACCCCTTCCTCACACTGATTCCAGGGAAAGCTAGGAATCAAGCTTTCCTTGTCCCTGCCCCTTCACTCAATCTGCGTTCAAACCCTTCTTGTTCCCACATACTTAAGTCTGGCATGGGAACGCCAAGTAAGAAGGTGGATGAAGCTGGGCTTTCTCCAGAAAGCTGTTGCATTGGAGGAAGGCAGTGTGAGCATTGCCATCACCCTTGAATACACAAGAGAAAACTGAGACTCAGAGGATAAAATATCTGGTCCAAGAACCCACAGTAGTAAATGGCAGAGCCAGAATTTGAATGGCAGATCTGTGCAACCTCAAAGAAATTACTTCACTCATCAAAATAGTCTCCACGTACCAAGTACTTTTTTCCACTTGGTACAATTCAGAAAGAAGGAGAAACAGCTCTAGAGCATTTGTCCACTTCATTCAGTGAGCTAGGTGCAGAGGATGAGAGTCAAGGTATTTCTCATCTATACATATCCTCTCTGGCATTTCATCTCCCTACCTTGCTGGAGTCCTGCAATCAGCTCACCATTGTGTTCCTTACACATCCTACTGTTAGCCAATGAAGGGCTTTTCAGTCTTTTTCCACATACACTGTTCTCAGATTTCAGGTCTGCCCTCATCTTCACCTCTAGGAACCTGGCACTGTCCTATGTGTGTCCTCTATTTAAATTGTTCTTAACCAATTACTGTTCCCCTTTCAGAGTCCCCCCACCCAACTGCCTATAAAAGCAGGCTGGAAGCCAATGTGTCCCCATAAATACTGAAATTGCTCTTCCATTTTGTCATTAGGCATTACGCTTTAACCAAATAAAGCGTGTCTGCTGAGGGCATTGGAACCTCTTCAGAGATGGTTTATTTTTGTGCGACCTGTGAGTTTCTTTCTTCCTGATGAATCAGCGCTCCCACTTTGCTCTCGATGCTCCCGCAGTAATAAGGCACAAAGCCTGTCAAGCCCCAGCCCGTGAATGACTTTGAATGCACCTATTATTCCACCGTTTTTCCAGCTGATTCCTCCTGAGTTCAACACTCTGTTCTAGACAGTTGTAAACGTCCGTGTGTCTTACTGCGGGCTCACAGGTTTTGAAAATCTTTTGATTTCTTAGGTGTACTGCACGCTTTGGGAAAACAAAACCAAACAAACAATTCTTATTTGAAAGTCACATTCTTTTCATAATCCTCAAAGGGGAAACTTAAATGCAGTGTCACCCTCATTCCAATTAGCCCAGAAGCACATGCCAGGTGGTGTCTGTGAAGATAAACTGTAGAGGAGAAGACTAGCTTGACTCACCTCTCATGGACTTGGAAAACACTCTGTTCTGTGTAGCTGCCTGCTCTGATGCACTTAGAAGGTATGGAAGGTATTGTCATTTAACATAGCTTGAGCACAATTATTTTCTCTTTGGGATCTAAGGGTTGTGATCAGATGTGCTTGAGTTAATTCTTGCTGTCACATCTCTGCTTCTGCTATGGACTCCATCAACTCTTTTTTTTTTTTTTTTTTTTTAAAGTGCCTGTGTTTTCTAGGCACTGTGGGAGGGAGATTCAAGAAATGGACAAATAGATCCTTTCAAGGGCCTCTCAATACCAGTAATGTAAGCAGATTGTATCACTGGTGGCTGGACCCTGAAGAGAATTTCAATTCTAGTAGAAGCAGACGGAAATAGGCTTTTAAGATCCTTCCTCTCCGGATTCTAACCTGCTTGGAAGCTAGCTGCCCACTTTTGCCGGTTTCCTAGCAACGGAGCCCCTTCCTCTGCAGGCACTGCTGCTGTCCACGGGGCCAGGCTTGGGAGAATCAAGCCTCTCCCTACCCTCCCCTGCACAGGGCAAGGATGTCACCGAGGGAACGGGCGTGAGCATTGGAGAAATTGCTAAATGGTCTGTAAATGCTCGGGGAGGATGGCAATCCAAATGGGGGCACCTTTTGCACATTTTTCAGGGGATTTTGGAATTTAAATTCATCCTTCTGCTTCCTTCCAATAATAGCTTTCATGCATGGAATGCTTTGTATTTTACAAAACACTTTTGCATCCATTACCTCATGCAATTCCCAACAAGAGCCTTGAGAGACCTCCACGGTGGGAAAAAACATAGAGAGATTTTTTTTAGGCAGTTCGCTCTCAAATGTTTTTAAAAGACCTAAGAAGAAAACTCTGGGTTAGTCAATTGATAAGTTTTTTTTTTTAAAGGAGGTGGGACTCTAAACACCCATCTTTTCATTAGTGTGATCATCATCATCAGGTAGGATTCCAACCAACTAAACTTTGCCTTTGTAGCTGGATTTTGAGTGGAGCCCAGGAGAGGTTATATATTACCCTCCTTTTTCCCTCCCTTCTGCTCTTTCTTCTTGTTCCTTCCTTAGCCACTGCTATTGGGATTAAAATCGTCAAAGGCTCTTTGTTTTTAACAGCCCTATTGAGAACTTTCACCTGTATTATTCTTTCCTTTTTGTGATAAAAGGAAAAACAGAAGGGAGAAAGAGCTCTGACTCTGCTCAGGCTGCCATAACAAATATCCTAGACAGGGTGTCTTGAATGACAGAGATTTATTTCTCACAGTTATGGAGACCGAGTGTCCTAGATCAAGGTCAGGCAGTGTTGGTTTCTGGTGAGGCCTCTCTTCCTGGCTTGCATTGGAGCTGCCTTCTTGCAGTGTCTGGGTGTAGCAGAGAGAGAGAGAGAGAGAGAGAGAGAGAGCAAGCTCTGGTATCTCTTCCTCTTCTTAGATGGGCACCAGTTCTATGGGAGCAGAACTCTACTCTTAGGACCTTACTTAACCTCACTCACCTCTTCAAAGGCCCCATCTCCAATACAGTCACATAGTGGGGACTAGATCTTCAACATATGAATTTGGGCAGACACAATTCAGTCCATAAGGAGCTCCTTTCTTCTGCAGAATGGGAGGAAGAGAAGCCAAATATTCCCACCTACTCAGAAACCTGCTAAGTCTCCCTTAGCTGGAGATGGAGACCTTAGCTGAACTATGGGTCAGAAAATTGGTGCTAACGATAAAAATCTGTGTTTTCCTCTCTCAATGCTGATCGGAGCTCTTTGTGAACAGTTATTGATTCTCTGTGGTTTACAACATCTTTATCATCTTAATAGTGTTCAGACAACTAGCATGATTATTCTAAAAGACACTGCTGAGGGGCGGATCTAAAAGTGCAACTGGGGAAGGTGCTTCGGCCACCTTACTTATCACAGTACAGGCACCAGCAGTCTGTGTTCATTGAGAAAGATGGCAACAGTGGAGATCTTAGAAACAGCCGCTGTGGCTGTGATGGCACCCAGCAGCCACGAAGACACACTCAGCGATCTTCTGCCAACACACTCCTTGTCCTGCCTGGGGAGGACGTCCTTTCGCCAAGGTTTTCTGGTTGTCAGATCACAGGGAGAAATGAGAACCCTAGTTTGCAACAGAAATAGCAGACTTTTCATCATATGAAGATCTGGGTGAAGAGAATCTGGCCAAACTTCTAACTTCATTGGTTCACAATCTTGAAAGAAGAAAATGTGAATGTAAATTTTTAGGTATACTTTTTTAAAAAAAAATTTGGGATATTTTTAAATTTACAGACAATTTGCAAAGATGGTGCTGAGAATTCTATGTAACCAACCCTTCAACCAGTTTCAGTGTCTCTAAAATTCTCTCACATTACCAAGGTCCATTTGTTAAATTAAAAACCAACATGGGTACATTATCATTCACTACATTCCAACTTTACTCAGATTCCACCAGTTTTTTGTCTAATATCTGTTTTCTGACCCAATTTCAAACCCCAGCACCACAACACACAACTAAGTGTCAGAGAAACAAAGTCCAGATGGAAAAATAAACAAAGTTGATTCTGTCTTTCTCTTACTCTCCCTCTATACCTCTCTTTAAAAAGAGAGAGAGAGAAGTGGGTCACTAGTCAAGCTCATTCTGTGTAGTGAGATGGGAAAGGGGACCATTTCTACTTATATTATTGTTTGAGATTTGTCTCTTCTCCCTCATTTACTTATGAAATATGAATTTTTCGAAATCACAGTACATTCTTAGCATGAAAGAAAATCAAATAATCTTAGCACAGGTATCAAAAAAGTAGAATGCTGATCTAAATAAAATATTCCAGAATTGTGCGATTTTAAAATTGATAATGGAGTCTTTTATTTTAAAAAAAAGTCTGGAGAAATACTAGATCTCCAGAAAAAATGGATTATTTAATCATTTTGTAATATATCTTCATTATTAGGAAGGATATTAAAGTGCAGGATGACCTTTGCAATAGGCCTTACTGAGGACTGGAGATTACTTCTGAATTAAAGCCACAGAAAAGAACTTTTCGGGGGAAATGATATTGTCCCTTGTGAAGGGTGAATATTAAATTTCAGAACTAAAAAGAAAAGGAAAGGAAGGATACAGATTCCTTTACAAAACAGAAGGCAGATGCCTACAAGTAATGCAGCCAAGGATACCTGCTGACCTGTCTGCAATAGCAGAAAAAATGTAGCATCTGATAACATCAATGGCCTGGAAGTTTCCTTGAAGTGCCTCTTTCCAGCTTGGAGTTGGAAGAAAGAATTTGACTGGGTTTGTAGAAGCCAGTTGTCTTTTGGAAAAAGTCCAACATGGCAAATAACCAAGCAACAGGGAACCAGAGGCTTCCAAATTCAGAGCAGTATTAGAGGAAAAGCCTAAGCCCAGCATTCATTATAAAACCAAGACAACAACAACAACAAACAAATCCAGAAAACACAAATGAATTTTTAGTTTTAAAATAATAACAATATATAGCAAAAATTAATATATTCGAAAAGGTATACAATGAAACAGAAGTCTTATTATCCAAAACCTCTGGGTCCATTTTTGAAATGATCAATTGATTTTTTTTGTGTTTCCAAAAGTAAAAATGTTCACTGCAGCTGTATTTGCCCTGATAAAAGGGCTAGAAGCCAGCAAAGTGAACTAGTAAAATAAATTATGGCTCATCTATACAATGGGAGGCTAAGCAGACATTACAAAGAATGAATTCGTTACAAGTGCTTGCATGACAAGGTCTGCAAAATAAATCATTTAGTGAAAAATAGAAAAGTATATAGAACATGATTTGTCATTCTGATTTAAGTCACATACATCTCATTCAAAAGTTAACTGGCCTGACGTTACCACTAGGGTTGATTTTATCTGGAAATCTGTTTAAAGAAGTCACACACTTGGCAACGCTGCCTTTGAGAAGATCAGAAATACTAAAATGATGTTAGTACTGCATTGTCTTGCATATTAAATGTCAATAGAAATTCTGCCGTTGACATTAACTTATCTTTTCCCAAATAACTCAAGGCCTCCTGCAATAACTTGTTATTAACACTGTACTTCATTGTTTTTTTGAGAGAGAGAGAGAAACAATTTTATTTAGTTTTTATGTGGCTTTCATTGCTCCAACACTTTGTTGTGTACATAGTGCTAGAATTTGAACCTGCATTCTTGTGCATGCCAGGCAAGTGCTGTAACCACTGAGCAACCACTCCAGCCCCATTTTATTGGTTTTAAAACACCCTTTTTGTCACATTTCAGTGACTCTGAAATCAGGATGTTTCTTAACATTGGCCAAGTTGCTAGTGGCAGGGCTGCCATTGCTCCCACACCTGCCAAAAAACTTGCAGAAGAGGGTTCAGTTGTAGGGAAGAAAATCTAAGAGAGATTAGTGAAGGATTGTTTTTTAAAATGTCACATCACCATGAACAGTTGAAGTGTGTCTGTGTGTGTGTGTGTGTGTGTGTGTGTGTGTGTAAGGAGCAATCTTCAACAACTCTAATTCAAAAAAATGATGAAAGAGGGCTGGAGCAGTGGCTCAGCAGTTACAGCGCTTGCCTGGCGTGTGTGAGGATGCAGGTTTGAACCCCAACACCACATACACAATGAAGTGTCAGAGCAATGAAAGCCACATGAAAAACTAAATAAAATTGATGCTGTCTTTCTCTCACTCTTGAAAAAAACGATGAAAGAGAGCCAAGCTCTGTGAAAAAAAATTTTAAAGAGAGAGAGAGAATACATTTTGTTTATTTTTTTTATCTGGTTTCTGTTTTTCTTCCACTTAGTTTTATATGTGGTGCTGAGGTTCAAACCTGGGTCCTCATTTTTGCCAGGCAAACACTCTACCTCTAAGCCACCTCTCCAGGCCCTGAATGTGAAGAATTTTCGAGAATACCTTAACTAATTTGTTTTGCTCAGATTTTCCTTTTTATACATGCACAAGAGTATTTTATGAGAAAAGCCTATGTCTAAATAAGTTAAAGAGTTCTTTGAGTATTACAAATTCTAAGTGATGAAACAAAATAATGAAGTTTAATCGTTTATTATACGCTACCAGAACATAAAATAATGACAGGCTTTAGAAGCTGCATTCAATGAAATATGGGGCAGGGTTCTTATTTAAGAGAAAGGACAATCTAGTGAGAGATTCAGAACACACAGCTCATAATTCCAATAGGTCCTACTGTTAACTAAATTGTCTGATTTTCAAGCACCCTTTTACCTCTATGAAAGGTAAAGCCTACATCTGATAAACATCGGGAAAGAACAAAAGAATTCAGTGAACAATAAAATGTTCTTTATTTATTTATCAATTTTCTCTTTCGTTATAAGAAGCGTGCAACAGTCATTCTCATATTCATCCATATCTTCCTCTGAAGGCTAGGTCCCCTGATGCCATTCCAGTTTGTGCTTATATCTAAGGCCACTTTGAGGATGATAACTTGAATTTTGCTAATTTACCCCAACTGCAATCTTAGGACCCACCCTCAAAGTCACTCCCCAATTAGAACACGTTCCTGGGATTCTCTGGAGTATGTCACGTATTTCACTGTATGAGGTTCTGTTACTTTTCTCTTTGGTTAGCTCTCATTCCATTAGAAATATTCATGTTCATGGGCTGGCTGCAGCTAGTGTATGGGAGTCCCCATGTTCTGTCGCAAAGTGGGAGAAATAGCCATCTTCCTTTGTGGCTTATACTGTTACTACATTTTAGTCTCCTTATTGACTAGGAGTGGGTGATTGAGTTAAACTGAGCCAATCAGGTGGTCTTCCCTAGAAGTTTTAAACTTGAAGAACTCTAATCTCTAAATCTAGGAAATGTGAACTTGGGAGTTGCTAGGAGGTAATTTGTAGAACTGCTTTGAGACAAGAAAACGATCATGTAGAGAGAAGTAGAGATCTGGTTTCAGGCCCAGTGTATCACTGCCCTTCCTATTGCTTCTGTTATAAGCTAAATTTGCTTAAGTTCAATTAATTTGGATTCCTGTCCCTTGCAAAAAAAAAAAAAAAGTATCCTAAAAAAATAAATAAAATCAACAACAACAACAAAAAAGTATACCTACCACTCTGTGACACCCCTTTTTCAGTGTTTACACTCATCCTTCTTCATCGCTGGGTCCATAGGGGTCAGAGTGGGAGGAAAACCCAGGTGGTAGACTGCATGGTCATCATTGTCCCCATCGACAATCTCTGGTCTTGGGCCAAGATGCCTTGTGGTTCTTCCTAGGGTAAGGGTAAGTTCTCTACCTGGCCATTCATCCCCAAAGCTTGTACATCCTTTCCCTTACTCAAGCTTCACTTCATCTCCTCCTCTCAATCCCTTCCTCCTGTCCTCAGAAGTTCCTGTTCCTTAATCACCAAATACCTCTATGTCGTCAACCTTTTCTGTGAACATTTCCTGCATCTTCAGTCTTTACTAGTACCAAGCTTTCTCCCAGGGAGGTCTTTTCCCCTGCTGCCTTCTTAAACCAAAGCTGCTCATTGTCGTAAGCTCATGTATTTCAGGCTCTGAAACTGGCATCTTGTCCTCCTTGCTCCAAAATGCCTCTTGCAGATCATCATCACTGTACTCTGTTGTAAGTCTAAAATCACCCTTGTTAGCCCTAACACCCTCTGCTCATCTTGATGCTGCCTTTGCAGCCCTCCTAATAGCTCCCTTTCACACACTGGCAACATTTACCCCTGACCCACAGGCTCCCTGACATCATGAGTGGGGAAGCCAGAGACTTCAAAGTCCACAAGAACACTCAAGCAAACCTCAGCCTCCTGACTTGCTCATTGCCAAAGGCCTTCCCTCCCACCTGGCTCCTCCAGTCATCTCCTCTCTCTCTCTCAATTTGGATTCTGTCATTTTCCAGAAAGTGTACCAATGCTCATGTCATGCTACTAATTTCAGTATCCTGCTATCCAGCTGTATCTTCTTATCTTGCTAATCTAATTGACTCCCACTGTATCTGCCATTCAGCAAAACCAGGTCCAGATTAGAGCTGGCCCTGTGACCCTTACGCTTTCTTCTTGTTTATAATTCCTTTGGCAGAAAAAAAAATTCAGTTGTCAGAGATACTAGAGTCAAAAGAGGTATCTCATGCTACGGGTGGCATGGTACCTTGTCTGGCAGAGATGGAAGCAGAGTTGTATTCAATTTCCTCTTATCTTTAACAACACAGGAAAACCTGTCTAGGCTTTGCCAACATGATAGATAAAATACACCCTCATGGATTATTTAATTTGTGTATCTGATTACCAGTAAAGCTGAACATCTTTTTGTCCATATTTTTGTATGGTTATTAGTCATTTGAAATTTTTGTGACTTGTGTGTTACACATGTCCTAAGCCAATGTTTATATTTGGGTGGTCATCTTTTCAACTCAACTCATAAGAATTCTTTATATATTGAGGATGTTAGTTCCTTGTCATACATTTTACAAACACATATTTGTCTTTTAACACTGATTGTAAAGTGTTTTCCCCTCTCTAGAAAATTTTGACCCTAGCAGTCTTCTATTTATGGTTTTTGCTTTTGGTGACAAGCTGCAAGAAGGATCTCTCCATGTTTTCTTCAGATATCATTATAGTTCAACTTTTTACCTTCTTAATTTGTAATTAATAATTTTGCTACAAATGAGTACAATGAGTTTTCCCTTCTCCTCAAAATCCTCAGAAAGTTGTCTTCACATCATTGCATGTTATCTGAGTTCATTAACTTGATTTCTATTCCATTCCTCTTTCTTCATGCCAAAGCCATACTGTTTTTATTTCCATAGCTTTATAAAATGTCTTAATGTACCCTAGAGTAAATTTCTCTCAGCAGCAAGTTAACATTAACATGGCTCTCTACTAAGCAAATATTTTCCCACACTAAGTAAAGTTTTTGTTGTTTTCTTCACAGAAATTAAGTGTATAAATTTGCTTTTTATGAAAGGGATCATTTTTATCAACATTTTATGTTTTCTGCCTTTTGTGTTCTCTAGGTGTTTCCCTTGTTTTCTATACTTTGTTTTATATTCTGTGTCATAATAAAATAATCAGAATGTTTTATTTGCTTGAATTCTCTGGTAATTTAGAATTCAGAACTTGTATTTTCAATTATTCTTCTACACTTAGAAAAGTAATCCTTAAATCTTTCTTTTTCAATGGTGAAAACACAACTTTTGAGAAACCTTGTGTTGTTGCTTTTGGTTTGGTCATTGGTGGATGAAGTAAATTGTTCCAGATTCAGGATCTGCTCACAGACAAAGTGTGTGGAGTTTTCCTTGTCCTTTATACTCAAAACCCAAAGTTTGGGCTGACAGAGGAGTCCTAGAAGACATTTTTTTTTTTTTTTTGGTGTATTTCTGCAAGACCCAGAGATTCATTCCAATCAAGCTGTAACATATAGATTTTCTAAGAAAGGGACTGGAGCAGTGGCTCAGCAGTTACAGTACTTGCCTGGCATGCCAAGGATGTGGGTTTGAATCCCAGTACCACACACACAATGAAATGTCAGTGGAACGAAAGCTACATGAATAACTAAATATATGAATAACATACTGTCCCTTTCTCTTTAAAAATTTTTTTTTCTAATAATATCAGGCACAGTTGGCATTTTTTCTTCAATGTCAGATATGAAGGCTACACACACCACTCTACAATTTCCACTCCTGCTTACAATGCAGAAATGACTATCTAGGAAGTGGTACTCACCACTTCCTGTCCTGTTGCATGCTGGGTACAACAGTCTCCTGATAAATGTGAGGAGATGATCTACTGGAGTGTAATGGGCTGAGCCCAGTTCATTCATAACAGTTAGTAAATGGCAATTTGGTTTTTTTTTAGATTGTTGGGTCTGCACCTGAGTTACATATAGACACTGAAGGAAAATTTAATTCCTTCCTTCTCTGGGGCCATCTGCCCTGTTCTTTCAAAGGGTGGAGTACGCAGAAGGCAAATCAAGTAAAATGCTTCCTGATCCTTCTTTGTCTACCACTGCAGGCTGGCAGTACTGTTTTACTTACAGTTTCCAATGCTGTTGCCAGCTTGGTGTTTTGGTCTATCCTCATGGCATTTTAACAGAAAGGAAGAAGGAACGGTACCAGGAAGAGAATTTTGCTGCCTTGCTAACCAAAGAACCATCTCTCTCTGTATTTTTTTTCAAAGCAAATGGTGTAACTTAAAACCTGCATGAGTCAGGAAATGCAAAATTTGCAGTTCTTATGGGAATATTATATCATCATCTTTGCATTCACTTAAGGTATTTCACTTAAGTACTCTGAGATACTTCCTACTTTCCATGTATTAATGCAATAGTCAAAGGTCAATATTTCATTAAGATTGAATTAAGTATTTACAGATGTGCATACTAAGGGTGACAATCTTCACAGAGTACTAGTTGGGAAGGGGACAAGCCATCCATTTCAGAATGATTTATACTAATCATAATGGTATTTGATTATCATAAAGAATATTGTGTAGGTACACTTCCAATGGAATGTCAGTAACTTTAAAAAAAAAAGAAGTCCTGAATAGTGCCTGTAAATATGATGGATGTTTAAAAGCTAGAATAAGGGTTAGGGAAGCAGGAAACCTACTGAGAGAACAAAAAGAATAAAAGGAGAAAATAAAGTATTAATTTTTTCTTAGTCTTGTTTCTTTGCGATGGAGTGCAGAAGCTTCATGCTTTGTTGTTGTAGCACTTGTTTTTATAACTCCGACTCTACTAACTGTACAAGCCTGGCCAAGTCCTGCATCTGAGTTCCACCAGCTGTAGAGTGAAGCAGGGATACATGGGGGAAAGCAAGTGGATTGCACCACAGCACCAAGTTCTGATATTTCCTGGGCAGGTGTAGCTAAGGCTCAAGCTGGGATCTTCAGTGAAGCACACGGTCTTGAGGGCAGAGAGTGGGGAGTAAACATTTATTAATCTCTGTTAATAGATTCTGACATAAGAAAGCTGTTATCCAGACTCTGCTAGACTCAGAGTGAGGGGACCACACTGGGGGATCACACTCACATCCAGGTACATTTTGAGAGACTACACTCAGAAAATGAAATGTGCCCGGGGAGGAGAAGCCAGGTGGCAGAAATTAACAAGAAAGAATGCACACACACACACACACACACTCATACACACACAAGATTTCCAGGCTTTATTACTAGTCCTGCACCCTGGAGCTACAGAAGAGAATTATAAATTTTTTTCTCCACAGTGCCACTTAAAATGTTCTAATATTAAGTCTCTTTCTTAGTCTTTCTTCTTGGACTCAAGGTGTGGTGATAGTGGTGGTCATGGTGGTGGTGGTGGTGGTAGTCATGGGGTGGTAGTGGTGGTGGTCACGGGGGTGGTATGAGTGTGTGTGGAATTTGACTCAGTATAAGGCAGGATTTTCTCACAATGGAGGAGATTTAGCTATGAGAGGGAAAGCCTGTGGAATCACATTTTCTTATTACTTCATTTATGTGTTAAGTCAGAGACTAGGGAGCCACAAATTGGGATTCTTATTTAAGAGGGAACAAAGAATTAGATGATCCTTAATTCTGTCTAAGATTTCTATTTCAGTTTCCTATTCGAGTATGGGGATTTGTAACTGAAGCATTATAATATTCAAACATATAAAATACTTTTAAGTATAGTCAGACCATGCTGTAATAGAAATGCATATCATGGAGTGATCTCAATCATAAGGGAATCTCCTCAGAAAGGCTTGTTTTGTGCTCTAGAATTTCAGAGCTAAATTTTTGCCACCTAATCTTTTGACAATTGTTAAAACAATCATAGTTCCTTTTCAATGCATAACAGTATTTTCAAAATAACTCTCAATGGGGCTGGACTGGTGGCTCAGCGGTTGCAGTGCTTGCCTGGCATGCACGAGGATCGGGATTTGAACCCCAGCACCATGTACACAGTGAAGTGTTGGAGCAAAAAAAGCCACATGAAAAACTAAATAAAACTGATTCTCCCTTTCCCTCTCTCTCAGTGTCCTGCTCTCTCTTTAAACAAACAACAGTAACAACAACAACAAAATATCTCTATTCCTTCCATTTCTGAACTAGAAGACTAAAAAGAAGCAGGGAGAGTGTGTAGGTTAATTTTAGATGCCAACTTGACTGGAGTGAAGGTGTACCTAGATGTGAGGCATGGTTTCTAGGTGTGTCTGTGAGGGTGTTTCCAGAAGAGATTGGCACAGAGTTGGTGGACCAAGGATAGATCCACTCCCAATATACATGAGCATCATCCAATTAGCTGAAGAGCCCTTGTGGAACAGAAAGATGGAGGAAGAGAGAATTCCAGAGGATAGCTGTTCTTCTTCCCTTGGACATCAGAACTCTGGGTTCTTGGGCCTTTGAACTCTGCAACTTGTACCAAGGCACTCCTGTGGCTCTTGAACCTTTAGCTTTGGACTGAGTTATGTCAGCAGTCTCCTCGGTTCTTGGATCTTACTCTTTGGACTGAGCCACACTCCTGCCTTCTCTAGTTCTCCAGCTTGCAAACAATTTATTGTGGAATTATAGCCTTCATAATTGTGTGAGCCAATTCCCTTAAAAAATCGTCTTTCATCTCTTTCTCTGTGGAGAACTCTGACTAATACACAGAGAAGAGCAGGGGAGCAGTAGGAAGAAGGAATTGTTAGACAGCTTATAAGAAATACTTGGGGGAAGGAAGTATTTGTTTTACTTCATGTTTGGGACTCTTGGAGGGAGCTCATAAGAAACGCTGTACTGCTCCAGTCTATGGGGCCACAGCAGAGTAGGTTGGTGGGGCAAAATAAATTGAAGAGGGAGAAAAGGAGTTCGTGTTTCCTGGGGAGCTGCTGATTTTGATGTGGCATGGATAGAACATGGAAGTTCTCACCTTTCCCTGAGCAGGTGGAAGTTCAGAGATATCGAACAGCAGTTGGGCCTGCAGTTGTGCAAGTGGTAATGAGCTATAGAAGTAGACTTACTCAGGGGTTGGCAGAAGACAGGGCAGAGCTTCAGAGGAGTCTTTGATACCCAAGAGCTGAGTGGCCAGTCAGCCAGGGAGTACCATTATGGCTTGGTGGGGACCAGACCACAGTGGCAGAGCTAGTGGAGATCCATCAGACAAACCACTGTAACAGAGGCCAGTGAGGTCTCAGAGAGACATGCAGAAGCACGGATATGGATCAAAGACCTTCACCACTACAGCCAAGGTCATGAGCACTGCCCCTCTTCATACACCCAGGAGCCATCTCGCAGAGCAGGGAGGATGACTAGATAGCAGAAAGGCAGAACATTTTTACATAAAGGGATTGAGCATTTTCTTAAGGACAGTGATTAAACGATCATACCACACCAGGTTATAAGACTGGATTAAAATTTAGGAGTTTTTTTCTGACTTTCCTGCAGGCGTGGGTCTCATAAAGCTCTTAGATTGCTGTGGGCAATCTAAGAAGAAATGTTCTCTTTACACATCTAAGAGTATGAATAAAATTTTGACCCTATTACAGATACCAATCACACCTATAAATTGTGACATCAACCTTGTGCCTAGGGTGTTTCCTTGAACATGGAACATGCCAAATAATTGTTTGTAAAATTAATTGATAGCCAATTCTCAGTAATAAGCTAGAAGAATAAGTTTATAAACTCTAATGTATTACCACAGTAATATTAGTCACTTCCTTAGAAATAAATATCAGTCACTTCCTTGGTTCGATGCAGTCTCTCTGGGGAATCTATACAATTCAGTCTTGTCTGAAACAGGACCAGTGAGATAAGGTATCTCATCAGGGAGAAATTGAAAAGATGAAATGGAGTAGGAGGGACCAGCATTAGAAAGGCCTGTGTAATAAAGGTCACTGAGAGGAGATGGAAGAAAAAAATCAATGAAGAGCTGCAAAAGACAGAGGGAAAAAAATTGTAATAGCTGAAATTAATTTAAGGCAATGACAAATGGAGTTGGATTTGGTTGTGTGTATAAGGCTGAGCATAGTCCATTTTATTTTTATGCAATATCTTTAAAACTCCATGTCATAAAGCACTTAACGTAAAACACTCAATAAGAGAATCAATTATAGACCGAAAAAAGACATAAAAATAATTTTAAATTTTTTTCACATTGCTTTTGATACCAATTAATTTCAAAATGAGTTGCTGGTTTGTTGATCTGCATTTTTACCATCCAACACAGTTCTGTTCTTTGCATAACCCGATACATTCACGACATGAAATCAAAGCCTCTGGAAATAATGCTTTCATAGAATGCTTTATGATAGAATTTCTGCAAAGCTAAAGATGCCCCATGCATCCCAAATATATTTTTCTTCCTCGTCCAACTCTTCTGATTCTCTTCATTGTATGGACACAATGTATCTCAAATCTGCTCCAGCTCATACTCTGAGCACCTCTTACTTAAACCAGGGTTAGGAGACGCAGGTAACTTTCTTGAGACCCAGACCTGCCCACTGAAAGCCAAGCTACCAGCTGAATATCTTCATTGGATATCTAATAGATACAAGATGTAGATTTTCAAAACCAAATTCCATTTTTGTCTTTAAATCTGCTCCTCGGAGTAATCTTAGTAAATGGCAATTCCATTCTGTTGATTGCTCAAACCCAAAGCCTTGGCGTTTTGGATTCCTTTTATTCTTTTACACTCCTGTGCATTCTGTCCTCAAATTCTGTGCAAATATGATCACTTCAGCTCCCTCCTCTGTCAAGCCATCCATGTCTTTTATCTGGATACTGCTGGTCTCTTTAGATTGTGTCATCCCCCTGCCCAAAGCCTTTCAATAACCTTCAGTCTGCTCAGAACAACAGTGAAAGCCCTCATCTGTGACCTGCAGGGCTTTCCACACTGCCCCTCACTTCCCTCCTTTGCTGTTCCCCATCTCATTCTGTACCAGACACATCAATCCCCATGCTGCTCAGAAAAGAAGTGTGGTGTGCGTCCGATCCTCTGTTCTGGATATTTCCCCCCTCTGGAATGCTCTTAGCTGGAAAGGAGCATGACTCACTCTCTCACTTCCTTCAGGTTGCTGCTAGGAAGCTCATCCCAAGACAGGTTGTCAGTAATCACCCTAACTCCAATAGCAATCTGTTCTCTCACTTTTTCCCCACCCCTTCCTGTACTTACCATTCTCCTCAACCTGCTGGTTTTCTACATCGTCCTCATCATCTGACTTACTGTGTGTACTTATTAACATTATTATTATTGCTTGTTCAAATCTGGAAGCTCCTCCTTCCCCCTATAATGTAATTTCCCTGAGCACCGCCCAGGGATTTTTTTGCGGGTAGGATTGTTTGTTGTTGTAGTCTCAGAATCTTGAACAGTGCCTGGCATATAGCAGATGGTTAATAGATATTTGCCAGATGGATGGAATGACTGTGCAGGTTCCTTAGCCACCTTTATTCCCTGAAACTCACATTTATTTCAGGAAAGATCCATGAAGGTAAAAGGGCGGGGGGTAAGGATGGATGACTAGCTGGCCTAGACAGCTGGGAAGGACCCTGGCAGTTCACCTCAGGTGGAAGATAAAGCATCAGGGGTCCAAGAGTTTTTATAACACCTCCTTTGTTGCCTTTCTCAGCCTTTCTTGGTTTCATTTCCCTTCTCACTACCATCACCATCACCATGGTCAGAAAAACCTTCATGAAAGCGTCACAAAGCACTGGCTCTAGGATGTCTGCCATGAGCAGCTGCTGGGCTCCAGGGTGTGGGCTGCTGGATATTTTTAGGCAAAGAGCTCACCGCCATGAACTGGAGCAGAGTAGGGTCGAACCACTTGCCCTTGCTCCTGCAACGGGACTGGTGCCTCCAGGCCCTGAGAACAGTCTCGATCCAATTAGCCCTTGTCATCGCAGGCCAAATGTAATTAGCCAACTAACGCAGAGCTGGAGTATGGACGTTGCAGACCTGAGTTCAAGCTCTGCCACTAGGTAACTCTGGGACCCTGGGAAAGCCGCCTCGCTTGGTAGACTTTGGTTTCCTCACTCATGAAATGGAATGAATCACTGTGCTTGCTTCAGACAGCTGCTGGGATGGTTAAATGAAAACTCAAGGACTCGACTAGCACGAGATGCTGTCGTGGTGATGCTTGTCATTCCCATGCAAATTACATGATGAAGGTTGTGTACCAGGAGAGATCCCTGACGAGAGGAAAGTCACTTAACTGTCTCCTGCCCTCAAAGGCTTCATGTGGGCCATTTAGGCTTTAAATTTTCAGTGACTGCTGTGTCCTTGAAGTTGCCCAGCAGCTAAAACTGGGGAGACTCGTGAGACAGAGTCAGAGGGATTAAGAAACAAAGTAAATGCTTAGCTGTGTTTTATCTGCTTGGTCTGTTCAACAGCTGTTTTCATTGACTTGGTCTAAATTAATCAGTCTTTTGCAGGAGACCTTAGCTATGCACTACATACAAAGTTGATTTAGTTTCTCTCTCTCTTTTTTAACTGTTTTGGGTGGTTTTTTTCTTTTAATATTTAGAGTGCTCTCTAAACTGAAAAGTAACAAGCTTTCCTTACATATGGATCTCCAGTCATGTGGCTACTCTTGAAGGAAATATGGCTCAGCATGTGTTGAGGGCACCCTGGGCTAGCTTCTCTTGGGCTTGATGTCTATCTGTGTGGTTTTTGTATGTGTGTTAAACCGAAAAGCCTCTGAGATTAAAAACAAACAAACAAAAGAAAAACCAAAAATGGAGGTATCACTTCCTTTTGCTCTTCTCCACAAAACCTAGTTGTGGTTGGCACGATGAGACTTCTTGCATATAGGTGACTGAGTGCCTGAACATTTAATGAGACTTGGTTCCTAACTCGTATTTGCATTCTACTATCTCAGTGGTTTTTTTTTTTTTTTTTTTGGAGTTGCAAATGGCCTCTTTCTGCAACCCTTAGTACTCATTACTTCACATTCTTAGAACCACAGGTCTCTGAAAATATGAATTTATTTATTTGTGCATTTGAGTGCTTTTGAGTGATAGAGAAAGTGCGAACATGTGAGAGTTCTGCTGTGGGTCTTAGAAGAGATTCAAACCTACCTCTGAAAGTCCAGTGATCTGAAGGACAGGTCAGCAACAAGGAGCTAATTTATGTGAAGAGGTAGCTTGAAAGAGAAGAGAAGGCATTTGTTGGAGCTAAAGCCTGATATTCACCTGGGAAACTATTCCACAGATCTTCTGCAAGAACTCAGACGTGAGATCCGTGGAGGTCAGCTGGAAGAAAGAACCATTTCTGCAGGGGCTTAGAATATCAGAGATCACTGGGCATCTCCACACAGTAAGCAACTGTATGGTACAGACATCCTTTAGCGACTTCGAAGGCACAGGGAGAGAGGGCTTGTGGTATGAACACAGCGTTCTCACAGAGGTGCTGGCAAATGAAGGCAAGTATGAGCCATACCCTAGTAAACGGGAACTGCACCAGCATTATGATCCTTATGTTGACACTGGTGGAGTGTATCCATGTGCCAGGCATAGCACAAGTCCATTTAATTCCATTTTACAAGTTGAGAAAGTTGGTACTTTGCCTTGGGTCACACACACAGCTTGTGATAAATTTGATTTTAGTCAAGGCAGCTTGATTGTAAACCCCATGCTGTTAATTACCCCTTGATACATCTCCAGGGTCGCAGGAAAGCAGAATGGATAGCTCAAAACTAGACTGAAATCCATGTGAGTATTAAAATATATTAAAGGGTATATCTTAAATCAATGCAGGTAAAGCTGGATTTATAAATAAATGGTATTGGGACAAGTGTGCAGTCATATGGAAAAAAGTAAAGTTGGATCCCTACCTCACACTGTATATTATGACAAACTCCATATGGATCAAATGGATGTTTTAATATAAACACAAAATCTTACAAAACTTAGATGAAATGGATCAATTCCTTTATAACACTGGAGTAGGAAAAGTCTTTCTAATGATTCCAAATCAAAAATCATAATTGAAAATTATGATAAATTCAGTTATATGAGGAGTCAAAAGATAAATGACAAAAATGGAAAAAAATAACACATCAGAAAAAAGGCTAATCTCTGTTTATCCAAAGAGGACTGAAAATTGATAAGCTAAAGACCAAGGAAGTCAGGCACATGCCTACAACCCCAGGTAAATCAGAGACTGAGGCAGAAGGATCACAAGTTGGAGGTCAGCCCGGGGAAATTACTGAGACCCTGTCTCAAAAGAAAGAAAATAAAAAGGGTTAGGGATGTAGTTTAGTGGTGAAGCACCCTTGGGTTCAATCCCATTACTGCCAAAAAATAAAAAAAGACCAAGGACTCAATTGAAAGTTAAGCAAAGAGTATGGATTATTCACAAAAGAAAAATGAAAATGATTCTTAAATATACAAAAAGATCTCTTAACTCATGGTAAGAGAAATACGAGATGTCACTTTAAATGGTGTCAATAAAATTTTTATGTATCTGATTGGCGAAAATCCAAACATCTGACAACAGACACTATTGGTGAGGCTCTGGGAAAACAAGCATTTCCCTATATACACTGTTGGGGTAGTTGATAATTCTCCAACCCTGGGGAGGGCAATTTGATCATATCTGTTAGAACACAAATGCATTGATCTTCTAACCTAACAAGACTACTTCTGGGAATTCATCTTACCGATTCACCTGCACAAGTTCAAAATGACAGATGCCTAAACTGTTATAGCATTGTTTGTGTTGACAAAGATTGAAAACAACCTAAGTGTCCTTCAGTTGAGATCTGATTGAACTAGAGTAAAAATGAACAATAGAATATTATGCATTTGTAAAATTAGAGGAAAAACACATAGGACTCTCTATATATTGATTTGTTAAAATACACAGGTTGTCTTATCAAGTGAAATAAGCACAGTACAGAACAGGTATATGGGGAAGAAAAGGATAAGGCAGAAATATGCATTTGTGTTGGTGTAAAGAAAACTGGAAGGAAGTGCATAATAGTAAAAGGGATTTCTTGAGGCAGGGTGGGAAGTGGGGCAGGGGCATGGAGAACAAGATGGTAGAGGATGGGGGCTGGAGCCGTGGCTCAGTGGTTTCAGCGCTTGCCTGGCAAGCACGAGGACCCGGGTTCAAACCCCAGCACCACGTACGCAACTGAGTGTTGGAGCAACGAAGGCCATGTGAAAAACTACCCCAGCACCACGTACGCAACTGAGTGTTGGAGCAACGAAGGCCATGTGAAAAACTAAATAAAGTTGTTTCTCTCTTTCTCTGTCTCTCTCACTGTCCCTCTCTCTTTAAAAGAAAAAAAAAAGATGGTAGAGGATGGGCAAGAAATCTTTCACTCTAAAACTTTTTATATTGTTTTGATTTTTAAGATTTCTTTTTAGAATATACTAGCTAATAAAAATAAAATCACTCAAAGAACTTTGCTGTATATTTATATTTGTCAGCTGCTTTCTTCAGTACTATGTGTTGATTTTAGCCTTTCATAAGAGGCTGACCTAGTTTCAGTATATCTTCAAAACAGTGAACTGATCCCAAAGTTCTTGGCTGTGCAAATTAGAACAAAGTCAGTTGTAGTTTGTCCAAGAGTGTAGGCAGTGGAAGCTGAGCAGGACAATTTCTTAAAGATTTTAGAAGAGTTTGGAGCAGTGGCTCAGCAGTTGGAGTGCTTGCCTGGCATGTCTGAGGACCTGGGTTCGATCTCCAGCACCACATACCCAACTAAGTGGTAGAGAAACTAAG
>PVKS010034642.1:0-20716 GCA_004027875.1 Aplodontia rufa
TCCTCCTTCTCCCCCTCCCCTCCCCTCCTCCTCCTTCTGTGTAGCAGGTATCCTGCGGTGTTCTCACTGAGTTCTTGATTTGCATTTTTCTGATGGTTGGTGGTGGTGGGTGCCTTCTGTGTACCACTTGGCCTTATGTGTGTCTGTGGCCCTGCCCTCTCCACTGTTGCAGTAGCATGGTCACTGGGAGGGATTTGTCTCTCTGGGTTAGCTCACACATTTAGAAATATCTGTAACATGAAGCTGATTGAAGTCATCCTCAAGATGGGCCAACTGCAAGCGGAAGGGGCTGTGTGGGCCCCTGAGGGTAAGGTGGGGGGCCCTGCGGGGGTCTGACCGGCAGGGCTGAAGTGGCTGTGTGTGAGCAAAGCTCTTTGCCTTTCTCGCAGCTCCTCTCAGCCTTACAGTGAATGTTGTATCAGCAAATATGTACCCAGGGATTTAATAACACATTAAAGAAAGGATTGGATGTAAATTATTTTGAATGACTGTCTATGCAGTTTGAATTCACAAATACTCAATTGCCTCTTTGCTTCGACTCTGGAGGCATGGGGACATATTAACTGGAATCGTCACTACCTCAGCGTGGACACATGTGAAAATCGGTGGGAATGACCTGTGTGGACACTGGAAGACATTGATTTTCCCCCTCGGTATTATCAGTCTCTGCTTTCAGAATTATCTGCAGTACTTTTTGATCCTCAGCTGGGCAAAGTTGCAGACCAGTTCCCTTCTCCCAGCTGTGAATTGTTACGGGCTCAGAGATGCAAGTTAATCTCAGCTTTCATTGAAGCAAAACGCATTCCGGCTGGTGTCTCTCTTGATCTCCTCCCAAGACCTCCCTGCAGTCCATTATCAAACAGACTAACAACTCGCAATGGCACTGAAGGACACGGATGCTCATGTGAATTTTGGCAGGATTCTCCTTCCCCTGAGCTGGAGCAGGTGTGACTCAGCACTGGGTGAGCTTGTTGGCAAGCTGTTTGGGGTCAAAGGATTTGATTCTTCACTGTGTTCTACAGAAGAGATCAGTAGGGCTAGAGGAGGAGATGGGGCGGCTCATTTACTGGCCCAGCTGGGTGGTAGCCAGTAAGAAGGGGTCATTTGGGTCCCCAAGATCTACCATGCTCCCTGTCCAGCTGCTTCTTGGAGGCTAATCTTAATGGAGGGGGTGAGGAATGAGTGTTCTTCAAGATGACCAAATAGTTGTCAGGCACAGTTCCGCAGTTTAAAAAAAGGCACAAAAGCAACAGAAGAAACCATGGGAATCTTACTAGAGCATTGTCCAGCAGACTTGGGGACACGGACGCACAGAAGGCTTTGTGAGAGGCGGCTCAGAGGCAGAGGGTTCCAAAGTGACTGTCCCTCCAGCAGGCAAGCACAGAGATCTGAGAGCAAGCTGCCTTTGTGCATAGAAAGATAAGGAAGGAGTACAAAGACAAGAGTGGCAAACCTAGGAACCAACGTTACAGGGAGGGCTGGGGTGACCTCAGTGACTGGAGAATAAACATGAGCAAAAGGCGGTTTCCAGGAGATTGGCCGGACACCTTAGACAGCAATCTCACCATGCCTGGCAAGTGGAGCTCCTCTTCCAGAAGGCCCACGCTGACCCTGGCCCTCCCTTGTCCTCCAGTGGCTCAGCCACTGCTCTTCTTGTGACCCACAACTAAAGCTCCTGCCACATGGGGGTCTTTCCCAGGCAGGGACTGTGCCTCCATCAGCCCTGAGTTTAAGCTGAGCCAGCCCTGGTGCCCGGCACTACGGAGATGCTTAAACTTGAGGGAAAGGAACTAAAACTAATTTAGATCCTGCCCAAATGTCTTGCATTATTTTTTAGTCTCTATTTGAGTGAGAGAGAATGTTATCGAAAAGTTTGACTAGAGAACAGAGAGTTGCTCAGATTAAGTAAAATTCAGGTTCGATCTAACGATTATTTTGATGTCTTGGCTCAGCTCACAGCTTAGTTCTAAACTATGTGTTTTACATAGTTGGGGATTGGCAGACCTTGCCTAGTGGGAGTTTCTCTTAAAAGGAGCAATAGGCTGAAAGCAGGGTTAAACAAATAACTGTTGTTAGAGTGTTGAGCAATTTAACAGTTTCATCGAGATGGGATTTCTATATCTAAGTAGGAAGTAAATATGTCTTACATGTACAACTCGGGGCAACCCCACACCATCCGGGTCCTTCACTGAAGGCCAATGGGGAGGGCAGAGGGAGATAGCAATCAGAGAGGGATTTCTGCGGGGGTGAGGCTGCTGGCTGACTGTGCAACCAGCCACAGGGGCACTGGAATGAACAGAGCAAGAAACAACTGTGCCAGGACCCAGAGCCCCTGGGCTTTTGAGGGTCCCAGCACCGGTCCCCAGTGCAGAAATACTGTAGCCACAAAGACCTTCCTGTCCACCCAGGCTGTTTTTCCAATGGAAGCCACTGCACTGTGGAGCCCAGCTCCCATAGTTCCAAGCGTGCTCCTTGTGAAAGTCAGTGTAGTGGACACTGTTGTGTGCCACCCAGAGTCCCGTTCTGATGGGAGGATGTAGCATGCTGATCCTGTAGCTGTGAAGAACTGCTCAGCACTCCCACCGGTCAACCAAGGCTGTCACTGGGCTGCGTCTCCCAGTCTAGTTTCTACTCTGCCCTCCCTCCACTCCCTCTCCATCCTCTCCCCAGGTCACATCCGTGGGCCTCCCTGCTGTCCCCTGAACTCCACTCCACACTCTGTTCCTGGAGGCCAGACCTGCACGGCTGACTTCCCTTGGCATTTCCCCAGCTGGCACTGAGTGCCTTCTCCATGTCAGATGAGGTGACAGGTGAGGCACCAGTCACACCATCAGTTCTTCACGTGGAGCTGCGCTGTCCCCAAAGCATGTCCTCACACCATCTGGTTCGTTTTCTTCGTCTGATCCTTCGTTCATTCACTCACTCACCCAAGTGCCTGCTCCTCACAGTCAGGAGGGAGAGGAAGGAAAAGACCTTTTCCTCTCTCAGAGCTCACAGGCCAGTGCACCAGGCTAATGTCCCGCCAAAGAATTCTCCTGGGCACTGAAGGCCTCTATGGGAAGGTGCAGAGGAAGGGCAGTCAGGACACAAGGCTGCTGGCTGACCATGCAAGGGGATCCACGGAGCACTGAATTCGTCCAGACATCACCGATGCCCCCACGGCAATGTCACCTGCATGCAGAACAAGCGTCCTTGAGGCTTCTAATGGTTTAACCCAGAACGTCAGGAAGTCAGAGAAACTCAGTGAGTTCTGGTTTCCCCAGTGGGGCCTCCAGCACCTCCTCTCCACACCAGGGAGGGCCCAGCAGTTGAGCTGGGAAGAAAGGGGAAATTTCCAGGTGGTGGGCAATGGGATTCCAAAAAAAGAGTAACAAGATCTTGGCAAGTTGCCCCAGGTCCCACCTCAAACACTGGATTAACTTAAATCCTCCATTGCTACTTTCCAGAGTCGACAGGATTTTCTTAATTTTGTATCTTCAGTGGGAGAACAACCTTGAGAAAACCAGACGAAAAACTAAGGGAAGTGAGATGTTTCACTAAACAGAATTTGGAGCATATTACACGTGAAAAAAACTAAATGCTAGTTGTGGGGTCAGGCACACTTTAGAACACATCCAGATGGAAGAACAATGACCATCAGCTCATGCTTTGGGATGCTGCAAAGATGAACATTTATCCTGGCTATTTATCAAATTAATCACCCTATAATGTAAAGAGAAATGGGATTCCTAGGGCAATATTCAGCTGGTAATTTAATGTCCAAGTTTTTGTGATCAATAAACCATTGGCCTGTTAGAATATTTAAGTCATGCTTAAAATCATCAGGAAAAAAATCTATTAACTTAAGTTCTTTGAAAGCATGTATTTAATTTAAAATGTCATTTTCTATTTAAGCATCGCATTTTACGTTATTCTAAAACAACCCTGATCTTGATTTTATTAAAGAAAGATTACAACAAATATTTTGAAACAGAAATATGTCATAATTTATCGTCTTTTATTCAGCGAATACTTGAGGCCTGTCTATGTGCCAACTCATTGTACAACTCTAGGGGACACTATTCATGTTGTGGTCTGAAGACATGGGCCAGATCTGTGTGAGACTCTTGGGATATCAAGGGATGAAAGATATTCCCTTGGGGCTTTGGACTTAAGCTCAGGGCCTGGCAGAACCCAGAGGAGGGCAGCGACCTCATCGTGGGATTTGGTTAAGGGGCCGGGTGGTGACTCCTAGCATGTAAAAGCCACAAGAGCCTCTGAAGATGATTCAAGTGCAGACTAAGAGACTTGTCCAGGCTTACCCAAGGGGCTTTGAGGCTGGAGTCACGATTTATTGCCTGTCCAAATTTAGTGTGCATCTACGCTAAATGTGATTCAAGTTATAGGGGCCTTGAAAAAACTAATCATCTATATTTGAGATCGTGTAACGACAGGAAACGTTTGGCACGTGAAAGGGAACAGAAATTCAAGGGAAGGGCTCTTCCCTGTGAAAACCTCTGCTCTGCTTTGTTCCGGAGCAGCAAAGCTTTCAAGAGCTCCATTCAGAGCCACAGCATAAGCCAGGCCTGCTTAACGCAGACAGGCTGCAGAGCAGCACACGTCCTGTCTGGAATGATTTCCCACCCAGAGCCTGGAGCGCCGCGGCTCAGCTAATGTCCCACCACATTTTATTTGTTACTGGGGCCTCCGGTGAGCTCTGGTGGCGGTAGAGCAAAATCTTCCTGGAGTCATACTGCAGTGAACCTCCAGAGCGGAGAACAGAGAATGAGCCATTTTGGAAGTGGCTTCCTTTTGGACTAGATCGGCGTGCCTGTCCCTGGTGATACCGACCAGGAAAATGGGCTCGAAGACGTCATTTATCTCAAAGTTTTCCCCAGTGCTAATATATATTCAGTTACAAAGGAAACAAGAAAGGAGCATCCATTCTGAAGGAATCTTCTAGAAGATCTTAAAGAGGTTGTGCATGTGTTTATAGCGGCTAACGGCGACACCACATTTTTCTTTTTAACGGTTCAAGGATCTGGAAATTTTTTTTTAAAGAGAGAGGTATAGAGAGAGAGAAAGACAGAATCAATTTTTTATTTAGTTTTTCATGGACTTTTGTTGCTCAGACACGTCATTGTGTGCGTGGTGCTGGGGTTTGAACCCACGTACTCGCACATGCAAGGCAAGCGCCGCAACCTCTGAGCCACCATTCCAGCCCTGACACCACATTTTTCTAACATCTTTGTCTTTAAACCTTTCGGGGTTTTACAGAATAGAAAGTGGAGCAGCCAAGGTAATAATTGCTGTCTAGCGAGGGTCTGCTGCACCCCAGGCCTGCCGGACGATTTGCAGGTGATATGTGACCTCAGGGTGGGGTGCAGCAGTCACTGAGTGGTAACCTTATGCCAGGTACAGGGCTTGGTGCTTTAAAGATGTTAGCTCATTTCCATCCTCTCAGCATCTTCTTAGGGAAAATAGAAGTATAACCCCATTTTACAGATTGCAAAGCTGCAGTTAAGAGGAGCTGATGAAGGGCTGGAGCGGTGGCTCAGAGGTTACGGCGCTTGCCTGGCATGTGTGAGTACACAAGTTCAAACCCTAGCACCACATATGCAACGAAAGCCACATGCAAAACTAAATAAAATTGATTTTCTCTTTCTCTCCCTCTCTCACTGTCCCTCTCTCTTAAAAAAAAAAAAAAAAAAAAAAGAGGAGCTAATGAGGTGCCCAAAGCCATGAGACTTGTACCCACACCCTTAGCTACTGAGCCTCCGTGCTGCAGCTCTGGATTGGTACAGGGCGAATGGCCATGCGTCACCCTGTCAGCGTTGGCTCTTTCAGTGCTGCCGGCACCATAGCTGGGCTAAGACTCGCAGTGATCAGTCACCAACCTGAATGTGAGTGGGTCAGAAGCACTCTCCGAGCGGGCATATCTGAAGCCTCTACCAAACACGTTGAGAGGACAATTTGTGATCAGAAAAAGCACAGGGTCTGAGAAGCCTGCTTCTTTATCTTTCTGGAAGGAATGAAGGCGACGTTGAATTACCCAACAAATTAGTTCATTTTAATGTCAGAATGCATGGGGGGTTCTGAGGTGAAAGAAAAATAAGTGTAATTGTGTCTTTTTTCAAAATTGCACATTACTTTGTTCATTATGAAATAATGAAGCATTATTTAATCCCATTATGAAGTAAATGAGATTGAGTAAATAGCGCATCTGCATTCATGCAGTGACACAAAGTCAGGGAATGTTTATCCCACCGACATTTAAAAATAGCAGCTCAATTTTTCTTAGTAATGAAATTGGAGGTGTTTTCATTATAAAAATATATTTTATAATAAACACAAATATGGCTTTGTTAAATTAAGTGTTCCGGAACTCTCTCACTGAAGGCTTTCCTAGCTGGCTGGGTTTTGAAATGCAGATTCTCTTCTTCAAAACAGAAGCCTGACTGTGGGCAGTGATCAATAGGAAACAACAAAGTCATTGGTAAAATTAAAAAAGAAAGAAAAGCGTCCAGGGGAGACCAGGGTTCGGTGGAGGAAACCCGTTCCGGTATGTACACCTGCCCTCTGGTGGCTTGCATCTGAACCGTCACCGAGCGCATCCCGATCTATATCCTGAGAGGCTGACCAAACACCTCACCACAGAGCCTGGCCCCCAAGCAGCCTGATTTCTTTCAACAACCACTTCCCAGATGCCACCTCTGTTGGCCGTAAACCCCTCCAGGCGTGGTGATGGCGGTACAGGAGCCAAATTCTTTTACGGCATTTCATCGCTTAATTTCTTCCAGAAACTAGGGCTACGTAACGAGTCACCCCAAAACTTAACAGTGCAAGCAACTTTCCATGAGTTGGGAATTCGGACAGGAGGTGGCTTGCCTGGGGCCTCAGAGTGTGGGGACTGGTTGCACCTGGAGGTCTGTTCACTGGGCTGGGGTGTTTGAGGCTGGCTCTTGGGTGGGGGGCTCAGTTTCTTTCATTCTGTTTCATCCATGCTGGTTTGGACTTTCTTCAGTGCACAGGGGCTGTGTTCTAAGGCGGAGGGGAGACAGGAGTGTCAGGCAGAAGCTCTATCCATTTTTTGACTTAGTCTAAGAAGCTACAAGTACAAGACACGTTGTACACACGCACTGAAATGTTGCACTTCAGCCTGTAAATATGTGCAGTTAGTGCAAGTTCATTAAAAAGGAAGACTCCAATTTGAAAAAGTGTGTGGGAGACGTGTGATTATATGCAAACGCCATGCCATCATAGCAGGGACCTGAGCACCCACGCTGTATGGTGTTCTCAGGGACCCTGGGGACCCATCCCCTGTGGATTCAGAGATGAGAGTGCAAAGACCAAATCTCCCCCGGATCGCCTCAAGGCATAGGGTTTACGGTACAGAGACACAAAGCAGCCGTCCCAGGGGCACTTGGGACCCATGAGAGCTGGTTTGCATGTTGGTGCTAACAGTGTGTCTTGCAGCTTCAGTGCTGCCTTAACTGTATCTGTGCCCGCCTCTTGGCCTACACTCTCTTTACAGCTTTTTTGCTATTTCTCCACATTTTCTCATTCAAATTCCAAATGAAAGAACTGATTTGTCTTGTCCAAATGAAGAAAGGTGTGATAGGCTCCTTCCACCGTATTATCTGGTCACCAAGGGCCAGCCCTCGTGCAGTATGGGAGGGGAGCACCGAGGGCATGGACACAGGAGGCCGGGCCCTCCTGAGGACTGCCAACCACACATGGCGATATGGAAGGAGCAAGTATCCTGCGCCGGGGTGTGGCACCCTATCCTAGCACACCCTCCATCCAGGGCAGTCCAGGGTGCAGGAGTGAACCCTGTACTTCCCCCTTCAATGTTTCCAGGAAGATCATCAAGGGAGAAGTCCTAAGAGAGGAAATGGTCCCAGGAAAGAGGCTAAGCTTCCAAGATTTTGGTTCTGGAAAGGAAAAAGGGAGGTAAGGGTGGAGAGGGACTCAAGTGCAGAGGATGAGGGGTGATCAGGGGATAAGGGGAGGGTAGGCATGGGACTCCTCTCCTTCCTCCTCTTCTAAGAAGCCTGCCTCTGAGACCCCCATCCCTACCACACCCCGCCTGAATTTTAAGAGAATTTCACCAATGCCATCTCAGAGAAATATGAAGGATTAATAAACATTTTTAAAAATTCTCACTAGTAACTCTAGAAACAGACTTTGGAGCAGCAATCATACACCCTGAGGTTTTGGGCAGGAGAGGTGAGGTCAGGAGGCCATCTCCAGTGCACTGCTGGCGGTGAATTCAGATTTATTTTTTAGAAGATGAGCATTTTGACCCATCTTAAAGAGAGAGGGACAGTGAGAGAGAGAGAGAAAGTCAATTTTCTTGAGTTTTTCATGTGGCTTTTGTTGCTCTGACACTTTGTTGTGTACGTGGTGCTGGGGTTCAAACCCACGTCATTTCACATGCCAGGCAAGCACTGTAACCGCCAAGCCACCGCTCCAGTCCAGCATTTTGATTCTTAAAAGTGTTGTGTGGAAAGACCAGATGCTGGCGCTGTGAAGGCTGTTCACAAGTTATCTCAGGAGACAGCTGGTAGCAAGGCACTATCTGGGTGTGGCCAGACCTCTAAGAGGGAGGAGTCTCGTTGCTGATCTTGAATGTTTTGTTGAGAGAGGGTGCATTCTGCAAACATGCTCCCTCAGGGGTATGAATGGCCAACCAGAGGAGCCCAGAGGAGGCTGTGGCTCATCCTCATTGGATTTGGAGTAGAAAGATGACCTGAAGTAGAGTTGGGGTATGATGGCTTGCATGTGAGGTGTCCCTGTCAGGAATTACTGAGTGGTGTGTGGGCTGGAAGGGTCTGGCTGCAGGAGGTAGGTCATTAGGGTGACTTTGGGGCACATATTTAGTGAGCTGAGCTTAGTCTCTCTCTGCTTCCTGGTGCATGCTGTGAGCCACCTCTCCACCACACTCTTCCACCATGATGTTCAGACCTGAGGAATGGGCAGACTGTCTATGAACTGAGACCTTTGAAACCTGTTCCTACTCTAAAATTGTTCTAATCAGGTCTTTCAGTCACAGCAAGCTGACTAAAATAGAGTATATGAGGTCACAGAGAAGTTGGATCACCCTTGAGCCTTGAATGACAGGTGAATAGGATGCTGTCTTCCTCTTTTGGTGGTGTGTAGGGAGAAGCTTTCTAGGTGAGGAGATCAGTGTGCACCATAGCCCAGTGGAGTGGAAGAGGGCCGTGTACTTGGGAAATGGTACCCATGCAGGTGCCTCTGTTGGTGACAGGAAGTAGGTGGTTGGAGGCAACCCAGGCTGCAGGTGGAGGGTGGTCAGGGCCACTGCAGGTCGCGGGGCTTCATCTATTCACCAGGAGCCTTGGATGATCTTCTGAGCGAGGGCACCAGGCAGGCAGTGAGTTTTCAGGAGACTCACTCTGTGCAAGGTGTTCATGGAAGAGCCAGAGGTTATGCCTGAAGACAACAGGAAGAAGCTGAACGCGAGAGATGACGGGCTGTCGGCGACGCAAATGGAAAGCAGACGATTAGGGACATTTCTCAGAAGTGGGGTTCCAGGGAGGTGTCTAGCAGGACGCTCAGGCTGCTGGCCTCTATGATCACAGAGATGGTGTATCTTTAACCAGGATGTGGGCTCCGGAAGGGAGGAAAAGCGAGGCTAGGGAAGAGCTTGAGCCCTTGTTTGCGCTGGCTGAATTTACATACTTAGGAAACATCCAGGAGTAAGTCCAGGAGAAATCAACCCCAGCCCTGCCGCAGGACCTTAATCTTGAGAAATCACTTTGGCTCATGCATGTCTCCTGGTCACTGAAACGCATGATCCTAGAGAAAAAGAGATGCCTGTCTTGCCTGGCTCCGGGAAAGGGTTCCACAGCTGCGTAAATGGCTGCCCACAGAGGAGATCAGCCCCAGGGTGCAACGGAGAGGAAGTGGAGGGGAGGGTGGGGACTGTAACTCTGAGACCACCATTAGAGAAGTGACTGGAAAGAGAGAAGCCAGGGAAGGGGATGGGACAGAACAGAAGGGAGGGAGCAGGAGCAGCTGGCCAGCAGGTATATCTTCCCCTCAGAAATGGTCCCTGTTCAACCTGACCATGGGGGCTGGGCAGGGTCAGATTGGTTCTGCCCACTTGGGTGCAGGATGGACAGCCACGTGAATATTCCTGTTCATCCCTTGAACCATTTTCTTACTAGAGATGGGGATTGTATGCACAGTTGAAGGCCTCTCTTTCCACTTCACTTCTTCTTTTTTTGTTGTGTTGTTGTTGTTTTTAAGAGAGAGAGGGGCAGTACGAGAGAGAGAGAGAATCAATTTTATTTAGTTTTTCATATGACTTTCATTGCTCCAACACTTCATTGTGCACATGGTGCTGGGTTTTGAACCCGCGTTCTCGTGTGTGCCAGGTAAGCACCATAAATGCTCCAGTCCCTCATCTCTTCTTAAAGAAGAGATGGAAAAGCTTCTTAAATACTGCTAATGACTTTAGAAAATCCAACAGGTGGAGAAGTCCAATGAGGGCTTAGTTTTTCTGAATGGTAGCAACTTTGGACATCTGTAGGAGTCAACCACTCTGCAGATAAAAACTCAGGAACTCTGTCTTATGACAAGTACTTGAATTTTCCAGATTTGAACTGACTTGCTTAACATCACTCAGCCTTGAGGGTGCTGTTGTTCTGACAATAATGTCTGTTAAGAAATCAAATAATTGTTTGATCTTTAAACTGTTTTGTTGTAAGGCTAATATAGCAGCAGAAAATCTAGAAAGAAGAGCGAAGGATGTCCCCAAATCCTGCCCTGCACAATGGTGCTGAGAGGGCCACGTGCCTGCAGCCCTGCGCCACAAGCAGACGGCTGTCAGCTGTAGGCACGGCGTGCCTTGGCCTCTGCTTTTTTTCACATAACATTATCTGATTCTTTTTTATGAGCAGTGAAATATGATACGAGGTGCTGCTCCCACGATGATTTGAAAGACCATTGTTGGAAGGCTCGCTGAGCACTTTCTAAGCCCCATCGACTACGGGGAATCAGGAAATTAAACTTTGTATTTATTGGTCTTTGAGTTTCCCATAAATGCCCACAGTCCTACCTTGTTGAAGCAGACACAGACAGGGCGAACAAAGGCATGCTGGCCGGTCATTAGGCACTGGGCAGAGGCAGGCCAGCATTTTACGGGTTTAAGGTTCAAGTCTGCTCCTTGGCCATTTGATTCCTTTAGCTTCTTTGTTGTTTTTGTTTGGTTTTGGTTTTGGTTTTGTTTTTAATTACCTTACATGTTTTTTGCTTTGATTTGTCTAAATGTTTAAAAACAATACACTGATCTTTGCAGTCATGTAAGGGAAGAAATCTGTGGTTAAAACACACACACACAAAAAAAAAACAAAAATAAAAAACCGCAAAATCTAAAAACTTCTCTCTGAATTTGATTCATCTTGAGATTGAGAGGTAGGAAGTGTCGTTTGTGCTGCAGAACCAGGAGCCCATTCTCAAATTTTCAGTGTCCTCCTTTGGCACCAAGCAGCAGAGCTCCTCTGACCTCCTTGGCTTCTGCGTATTTTGTGACACCCCGAGAGGTTGGGGCAAGTTCCTCGGCACGCCCACTGGAGTTGTTAGCCTCCACCAGAGTTCTGGAGAAGGCACTGTCTGCTTCAGGCACTTTTCCTCATGACATGCCTCTCTTGATATACTTAATCTAGAACAAAATTGCCATCTTCCCTACCTGTGATCACAGCTATTAAATAAACAACTGAAGGGAATCTGTCGGCAGAGAAGACCCACTGGAGAGTTCTTTCCTACAAATGCAGCCTTAGTGAAATGTTATCATCTCTGCAGACACGTTTTACTTTCTGCTGCAGCTTTATAAAACAAACCAATCGTTGCCGTTTGCTAGGAGGGCAACGGCACCTTGTTAAAAACCAGATGGTTAAAAAACCAGAACTGCAACCACTGGTTTAGAGGTTTGGCTGCTTTGGAAACTCTCATTCATTAGTGCACCAAGTCCTTTACTGCACTAAATCATTACTGGGTGGTGGGGGGTGGGGTGCATTAAGCTCTGTGACAAGCTAAATGTGACCCGAATGGAGGCGCTCACAACCTGGGAGTAAGATGGAGCTTGGGCAGGGTGCCGCAGTGACCAGCGGGCTCTCCTGGGCTGTGAAGAACTCAGAGCTGAGGGCAATGTCAGCTGAAGCTGGGGCTGGGAGGGAATGACCAGATCTTCTCTTAGCAAGATGAGAAGGAAGGACAAGGTCACACCAGACCCCCTGCCAATCCAACATTGCTCTGTTCCCCAGAATTGACTGTGGGCACCTATGAATTATAACTAGGCACCTGATTTTGTGACAACTTAACAACAGAGTCTTGGTAGGAAGTGTGCACCAGTCCATTGCTCCATCCATCTAGAAGGGACACAGAAGGTCACCCTGAGGCCTCACTTACTGGCCCTTAGAATCTTCCAGGTAGCTGGAAAGCCACTTGCCCAAGATAACTGGGCTGATTACCAAAGCTTTGCTCCCAGCCAGTGAGCCACGATCAGTCTTCACAACCACCCCTTGCAAAGACATTCTGGAATGCCCTTTTGGCCACCTCCTTGCAATAAGGCTCACATGCTGGGCAGGGTGCTGTGCACTGGTATTGGAGATAGAGCAGAAGAGGGAAGTGCACAGTCTTGCTCCTGTCCCCAAATGCTGCCATTGGGCCAGCCTGAGAACCTGGCACTGTCTCAGGGTCACCTCACCCACTGGGGCCAGCCAGTGCGCTCAGCTCCTCCTGTTCTCTGTGCACTCCACCCAGCACCCAGGTCATGACGTGAATGTGCTTCTGGGATGGCGGATTCCACGCGTAGCCTGAATTTCTAAGCCTTTTCTAATATCTCCACATGGTGTTTAATTGAATGGCCAAATGGATTCAACTTTGATGCTTACGTGTAAGTTACAAACAACTTCACAGGTACGACTTTTTACAATCCCGTGTTTCGTTTCTATACATCTGCCCCATGTGTGGTGACCCACCGTGGCACCTCCTCCCGCCTCCCATTCAGGTTGTTCTAGCCTTCTCCAGAAATGTCCCTCTCACCCTCGGTCCCCTTCTAGCATCTTCAAAAGCCCTGGCGTACTATCTATGAGTGTGTAAGAACACTTAACATGAGATCTAGCCTCTTTAATTTTAAGTATAGAGTATGTTAACGTTGACTATAAGTATAGCACTGTATGCACACAACTCAGGAATTTATTCACCTTATTTTAAATGAAACTTCTTACCTGTTCCCCAGCACCTGGGAATTTGATTTTTTTTTTTTGGTACCAGGGATTGAACCCAGGGGTGCTTAACCACTGAGCCTCATCCCCAGCCCATTTTCTTTTTCTTTCTTTTTTTTTATTTTGAGACAGGGACTTGCTAAGTTGCTTAGGGCCTTACTAAGTTGCTGAGGCTGGCTTTGAACTTGCGATCCTCCTGCCTCAGCCTCCCTAGCCACTGGGATTATAGGTGTGGCTATTTTACATACCTTATATAAGTAGAATTGGGTAGTATTTGCCCTTTAGTCACAGAAGTTTCTTCCTTTTTAAGGCTAACTAGTATCTCAATACTTGTCTATCACATGTTCTTTAACTGCTGGTCGGGTGATGGACACGTAGGTGGCGTCCATGTCATGACCATAGTTAGTGACACTTCAGTGAGCGTGTGCGTGCAGATACCTCTTGAGACCTGGCTCCACTTCTCTTGAATATACTTTTCTTTGCATCCCACCAGTGCTCAGCCCTGGCTGCCCCTAGAATCACCTGGGGAGGTTTTTAAAATGCTGAAGCTGGTCCTACCCTAGCTGGTCCAGTGGGACCCGGAACTAGCAGATTCTGGTTGGGCTCCCCTGGAGACTTGCAGGGCAGCCAGCCTCAGGAGCCTCGCCCGGCCACCTCTTGCACATGCGTCCTATATCCCTGCAGGAACAATGTTCACTCCCTTTGTTTTCCTGCCCCCTCTGGACCTGTTGAGCCCAGTTGGGAAGATTCTGCAGCAGGACCACAAACCCTCATCGATTCCAGACCATCTCTCTGCTTCTGGGCCTCCTCCAGCTTCCTGCTTGTGGTCTTCCCTGAACCGTGACTCCACACCCTGCCCACTCCCTGTCTGAAGAGCCACCTCCTCCTGCCTACGCAAAGCAGCTGCTCCAGGGCCTCCACCGCCTCCCTCTCTCCTCTAAAGTTCCTCTTCCCAGCCACCCATGCCACGTGACCCCATCCAGAGGCTGGGCCCCTTTCCAGCACACACCTTGCCCAACACTTGACAGCCTGCTCACCACTTTCCCCGTCCTCAGGAGAACTCTGTCGATTTCCATTCCTTTCTTTGCCTTGGTCTATAAGCACCATACTTACCCATGTTAGGAAGGAAGGAAGGAGGGAAGGAGAGAGAAGGAAGGAAGGAAGGAAGGAAGGAAGGAAGGAAGGAAGGAAGGAAGGAAGGATACATAATAGATAATAGACGGATATAGGCAGGTGATAGATAAATAGATGGTAGATAGATGATAGAGAGATAGATGATAGATAGATAGGTGATATATAAAAATCGTAAACTGCAGAGAGGAAGGGGAGGGCCTCAGAAGACAGAATGCAAGGGACTTGGCTCAGCGTGGTTGGCTCCGCAGGTGCAGGAAGGGGCCACACACCCAGGCCATGGCAGAGGCTGGACAGGGAGCGGGAACGACCTTCCAGCGAGAAGAGTAACCCTGCCAACGCTGTGATTTTTGTCCTGTGAGACCTATTATGGGCCTCTGACCTCTCCAAAACTGTAATAAATTTGTATTGCTTTAAGGAAAGAAAAATCCTGCAGACTGTTCTCCCTGGCGCCTGGCCCTCCTCCTGAGCCACTGCGCTCAGCTGTGGGCTGGAGACTTCCCTCTGCTCCTCCCAACACTTGAACTCAACATGTCTGCAGCAGCTCTCCCGGCTGCCCACTCTGGTCCCTCCACTGAGCAGGAGCCACAGGCTGCCTTGAGTCAGCCAAGAGCAACCCAAGACTTGGTGCTCCGGGCTGTAAGGTGGGAACACGGCAGACCTCGCTCCATCTGCTGAACAAGCCCATGACCCCTCCCTGCCTCATGATGAATTCCTCATTTTACCTATCATTAGGCTTTCAGTAAATGAATAAAGGAAGCTGAAATGACTGCTTATATCCATAACTAATCAAAATGTATTTAGTGCTTTCATAAGTAGTTTGTTTTTCTAATTTTCCTCTAATTAGCCTAGAAAGAATTAAAATCAATTCCTTATCCAACAGATAAAAAATTAAGCTCAGCTTTTGCTTTTATACATATCCAAATTTTAATGTATAGATGAAACAAATTCATAATTGTTCTGTAATATGAAATGTAGCCAATATTAAACACATTGCTATGACATTTATCTTCTCTCCCTGATCACAGCTTAATACAATTATAATTATGACCTTTCCAAGTCTCATCACCCCATGCACACTTGGCTTAGCCAGGGCTGTTGGAGGAGGGGAGCTATATTCCACCATCTGACAGTCAAGTCTGGAAGCACTTTGAGCAAGGAAAGGGGTCTCCTGGGGCCTGCCCTTGGACCCCAGGGACCAGCAGAGTGCTGGACACAGAGCAAGGGCTCAAAACATAGTCTGTGTGTAACGAGTAAATACAAGAGCATTTGGCATGGCTTTCAGCATGCTCACTGAAACACACCATAGTGTGGCTACACGCCCATCCCAAAAGGAATGGAGCAACTGGGAGAGGGGAGCGGATGCGGGGGTGGTGGGGAGAAGGGCAGGATCACATCAGGGATGAGTTTTAAATAGGCTGAGATTCAGCTGGTACACCATAACTGCTTTGACCCAAGCATTGCTAAGTGATTGAGGAAACCAAACTCTCAGACTGCTACGTGCCCACAAAACCAGATCCTTCCTTGAAATACTTAGAATGTCACAGTTGCTGGGTACTGCAAAATACTCTTTTGAGGAACAAGAAGACTTCTGCAGAACTATGTTGAGACTCCCCATTCCCCTTTGGAACCGCAATGGCACTTGTTGGAGCAGGATTTGAAATGACCCTCGCTCATGGCTGATGTCAATCAGGGAGTTTTAGACAGAGGTTGTAAATGGAAGAAGAATGTTTAAGGTGGTTCAGTGTTGCTTTTCTGGCCTAAGGAATAACAGCATACTCTCCAGAAGAGAAGGCTGTTCTATGCCCCCCGGTCACTTACAGTCCAGCAAGTGGCTGCTCACAACATGGGCAATGGGCAGCATTGTCCCTGACCCTCTGGAACACACACTGTCCTCTACGACAATGCAGCCAGATCAGTGCCAATGGGCTGGAAGTAATTGTCCTTGGATCCCAGCCTTCCAACGCCAGCTCCTGTTTGGGCAGGAGGAGCAGCTGGAGGGAAGAAACCCCAATTTGCATTGTGCCTGCATCACCTGATGTGGGAACTTGGGGAGCTGTTTAATTTTGATCAGGAGAGAGAATGCAGCAGGTGAAGGTTATTCGGGTTACTCTGTAGAAGCCACGCGCTACCCTAAGCACCCAACCATTTCATACAGCAGGTGCCAAGGGCACGGATTACAATTTTATTCATTCTGTTTTCCATTGAGTCAGCCTCTGATGGGGTTGATTCGTTGTTTAGTGTTCGGGGGTGTTGTTTTGGTATATTCGTGTTTGCGTAGGTGCTGGTGTTCAACAAGATGCTTGTGTTTGCTTGGCTGGGTGCGTGCAAAGCCAGTGTGTAGCAGTTCACACCTAGCACCCCCCAGCCTCAGCAGTGCTCCTGGTGCCGGGAATTCCCCGTGGCTGGGAAGCCACATCCCGTTCTACCCAGAAAAAGGCAGGCTTCCGGCAGGACTGCCAAACCTCAAGACCAAAGGCAGAGCTGAAAGGGACTTTCCAAGTGCCTGGCTTCGCCACCATGCTAGGACCAAATATGGTGAGCAGCAACACAGAGCCCGGAAGAGAAGATCGATTATTCTCACTTGTTTTGTGGTTCTTAGGGTGTTACCATAACAGCACAGATTCCTCCCCGCACTGCAAGGAACATATGGGAAGCCTATACTTAGCTAACCACTTCAAGCCCTCCTCCTCCTCACCCACATCAGTCCCCAGGAATCCTCGATATAGGACCAGTTCTTCTGTAGACAGAAATAAAAAAGAGTGCGATGTCCTTCCCTCCTGACCCGAGGCCAGCAGTGCTAAGACCTGAACTGACTACTGAACTGTGAGGTGGAGAGGTTCCTAGAATGGCAGAATCCTTACTGTCTTCCCGGGAGGATTGCTACCATGTCTGATGCAGGAGCATGGCCACCAGAGTAGAATGACTTTGGCCAAAGCCGAAAGGAAGTCACAAGGCAGTCCTTAATGATTGATATCAACACCAAAGCAGACCAACTGAGAATGTCCAAAACCAGACAACTTCACGGAGGAAATTGTCACTCTGCTCCTTTAACTGTGGTGTCTAAGAATCCCTAGGTCTGAGTTTTGCAAATATAGAGACTCAGCAGTTAGGCACATGCCTACTATATGCCCTGGAATGACCAGGGCATATATATTGTTCTGGAATGGATACTACACAGTATCCCTCCAAAACGCTATTGCTAAGCCGTAAAGTGTTCCATTAGTGTCTAAGTCATTCATTCCTAGGATGGCTCAGGTCCAAGTCTAATTCATGGAAACAGAAGCAATCTATAAACACCTGCAGGCAATTGATTAGTAAGTTGGGGTTTCCTTAAGCAGCTGCTTGCTTATTTCTGAGTTCTAAACAACCCTCTAAAGTAAGGAGCCAGTGAAAGCAAGTCACTGACACTGTGCCAGGTTATTGAAGACTTGCCCAAAGCAGGTTACTGTATTTGGGGTTCCCCAGACCCACCCTCCACTAAGGCCCAGTATCCTTTTGTTCTTGGTCCACCAAAGTGAGAATCATGAGATCTTTGGATGGTGTTATTTTTCACACAGAAAAAGACCAAGCGAAGAAAGACCGGCTATAAGAGGTGGCTGTCTAATTTGTGTTTCTATAGATGGTAAACATAACCCCTACCCATTATCTCCATGTCCCTCCACCTAATTGCACGTTTGGTTCTGTGTGCCGTTTTGGTATATTTTTTGAATTTGATTCCCAGGAAACTAAATTACAAATCACTCTTGTTGGAGATTGTTGTTGGGGCAGAGAAGGAAGAGGTGGAAGGCTGCGTGAGTGAGGATCTTTTGAGGACTTCTGGGAGAAGAAAAGAAAGCAGAGGGGAATGTGTTCACAGCGGACCACACTCCTGCACATGAGGGGGCAGCACATTTTAGGGAGCACGCAGAGCGGAATCTGTAGGACCCAATGCATGGGACATGTACGTGGGCAGTTACACCCGACGCAATCCCAAAACGCACCCAATGCCTGGGTCTGCGTCAGATTGAGACCAAGGGGCAGGACTGGAGAGCAGAGGAGGCTCCAATGTCACAAAAGCTGCCTATTACAAGATCCTCTGCTAAAACAAACCACCAGATTTCTAATCAAGTGTCTTTCTGAATCTAGGAACAGGAGGCAGTGCCAATAAGGCACTGAAAAAAAAAACTACCATGATTGCTAATTGAGGGTGCCAATGGTGTCATTTGACATTGTCTGTATTTCCGAGTGTCCGTTTTAAAAATCTAGCTTCATCGAGTGTACAAGCCCTTGTCTGTGTCTCCTAAGGCCTGGGAGGCAGTTTCTGGGTGGTGGCCGGAAGCAGCACTAAATTATATTGACCTGTATATTAAGAAGGGTATTTATTTTTCTATTCTATTTCAGACCTCCTGTTGAGGTCAAGCCAAAAACCTTGGGCTTGGTGATAATGTGTTTAATGCCTCTCTGATACTTCCTAATCTGCTATTTCAACAAACCAAGGGCTGACCTGCATACCGAGCGGGAATTCAATCTCATCAGTTTGTTTGTTTGTTTCCCACTGTGTTTGCTTTTAGCTTATCCTCCATCTATGACAAATTGTCCTGATCTTCTAAGGATGGAAGACTGACAGGATCAAATTGTGCACCAGGCGGATCTATTGCAAAAGTGTTAACTTTTGCTCCCACAGTGCCGGCATGGAGGCAGTGAATTTGAGAAGAGAGAGGACCCAGGGCATTGGAAAGGGTTATTTACAGGTATTCTCTGCCTGGGCAGGCTCCCAACACATTCTCTGTACTGTGGACTGGATCCCTGCCAGTGCCTTGGTGGGCAACTCACGAGTCAGTGCTTGCATTACAGCGACACAGCAAAATCTATGTTCATAGCAGCTCAATTTACAATAGCTAAATTATGGAACCAACCCAGATGCCCCTCACTGGATGAATGGATCCCAAAACTGGCATATATATACATACCGTGGAATTCTACTCAGCAATTAGAAACAACAATATTGTGGCCTTTAAAGGTAAATGGATGGCATTGGAAGAAATCATGCTGAGCAAAGTTAGCAAATCCAGAGTCCAGGGTTGAATGTTTTCACTCATTTGTGGAGGCTGGAGCGAGACCCAGGACTGTGTTAAAGGTAGTCAACTTTATGTATTAGACCCAGCAAAGGTGTAGAAGCACATAATCTAGGGCAACCATAGACATGGGGGGAAAGGGGGAGAGGATAGGTGGGGGAAGGGAGAGTGGGAGAATAGGGAGGGATCTAGGAAGACAATCAACAATGTAGCATACCCTTCAACCCCTTGAGAATCCATATAATACTTATACAATCATTTAATCCTGTAAAATTAACAATCTAAGCATTTATATAGTTTGTAGGGGTGAAATATAGAAGATTCAAGAGACTGGGGTGTGGGCAATGTGGGGGTAATTCTGGTTTAAGAGTATATGCATATCATATTGTTACTTTATATGCATTTATGATTGCACAATAACTCAATTCCTTTACAAAATTTTTTAAAAAGAGGAAAACAAACAAATGAAATAAACCAGGGTTTAAAAAAAAAAGTCAGTGCTTGGACCAGGGGCTTAAGACAGTGTCCCAGGAAGATATCAGGAGACAAACTGGGAGCCCCCGCCCCAAAGAGGAGCTAGTGGCTTGTGAATTGGGCTTCCAGAGATCCTCAAAACCCAACATGAGCGTCAAACCAAGGATCACAAAATGTTTGCACTGTGCAAGAAAGGCAAACACAGCAATACCCAAGGAAGCAAGGTGAGTGAGGAGAGTAACGGGGAATTGCAATGAGCACGATTAGCATCAGGCTGAGCTCAACAGGCTTCCATAAGCAAATGCCAGAGAGGCCTGGAGCCCGAAATGTTGTTTAGTTGTAGAAAGACCTCAGTGGAATGGCCAACTAGCCCCTACTGAACTGGAAGACGAGGCTTAGGAATTCTTCTCCTATGACCCTATTGTTATTCCTGGCCCAGAAAAACCCGGTTATTTAACAAGGACATTGCATATCCATTAATTAATACGTAGAATAGGCACAGAAGTGGATCATGGGTTGAGCCACAAGAACATTTTAAAACTTTCAGTAAACAGAAAACATCAATTAATTTTCTGTAAAAATTAATCATCAATTAATAAAACATTGACAAAATAAAAGAACAAATGGTTAAATATGCTTTTTAATAGTTCATGGATTTAAAAAGAAAGTAAATACAAGGTATTTTCAAATGACACAAATGAACAAAATGGGAGCACCGTTATGATGGTGATGAAGGTGATGATGCTGCTGCTGCTGATGGTGATGGTGGTGATGGTGGTGGTGATGAAGGTGGTGGTGGTGATGATGGTGGTGGTGGTGGTG
>PVKS010034643.1:0-20713 GCA_004027875.1 Aplodontia rufa
TTATTTTTTAAAGTCATGCTTAAACAGAAGTTTGGTAATATTTTTACTCCTGCTTTTGAGACTACTGAGCATTAGTCAATGAGTATTGGAATACCCTCAAATAGATCACTTTATTGCAACTATCAGAACAGACTTTGGAAATAGATATTTTTCTTGAGAATTTTTAAGTTTCCCTGTAATTATCGTTGTAAGGTATTGTAACTTTTTCCTAACCAAAACCAAACTCATTGTTTTAAAATATTAAAGTTTGTCAGGTTTGTTGTTTGCAGTCTGTCATGAAGATTTAAAACTGATACTAGAAGATCAGTGTTTTGAGTGCATTGCTGTTGGCTTATTGTTTTAGGGATCACACTTTGAAAATTAGCAGAGAAAAAAAACAGCAATTTTTCAGTTGATTTTTGATTGACATCCTGCCAATTTCTGGGAAATTTTCTACTTCTGAAATGCACATTGAGGGCTGGAGTGGTGGCTCAGTATCACGCTTGCCTGGCATGCATGAGGACTGGGTTCGAACCCCAGCACCACATACACAAGTAAGTGTTGGAGCAATAAAAACCAGATGAAAAATTAAGTAAAATTGATATTCTCTTTTTCATTCTCTCACTCTCCCTCTCTTTTTCTTAAAAAAACAAAAAGTGCACATTGAGGGGACTGAGGTATAGCTCAGTGGTAGAGCACTTACTTAGCATGCTTGAGACCCTGGGTTCAATCTCCAGCACTACAAACAATTGAAGTTCAATCCCCAGTATTGCAAAAAAATGAAATAAAAAATAAAATGCCATTGAAATCAAACATAGATAATGTTCTGTAGTTATTTCTGATTTTGTTTCCTGCTGTCACTTTAGCAAAGTTGTAATTTCTGTGCTTTTGCTTTATTAACCTTTCTGGGGTTAGCTCAGAATAACCCTTTCCAAAAACGCTAGAGAGTCTTAGACAAAATAAAACAAAACAACAATTTCTAGCTTCTAGTCAGGTAGTTGCTTATATAAAACTGCTTCAAGATAGGTTCTAAGCTTTGACTTTGTGTTGCCTAACTTATGATTCAGCGGGATTCTTACCCACATCTGTTTTCAGTCATTTGCTATGAAACTATTTAGTCTGTTTAGCTAGTTTCTTCCTTTGAAGCCCATCCCTACATGTCTGAGCCTGAAACCCAGAAATTAATTTCAGTCTTCTGTTTAATTGATCTGTCTAGGTGTTCCAGTCTTCTTTTGTTTTGTTTTGATACTGGAAACTGAACCCAGTGGTGCTCTATTACTGAGCTACACCTCCGCCCTTTTTTATTTTTTTATTTTGTGACACATTTTCACTCAGTTGCCAAGGCTGGCCTTAAACTTGCAACCCTCCTGACTTAGTCTTCCAAGACACTAGAATTACAGGTATGTGCCACCAAACCTGGTTGTTCTTGTATTTTTGTGTGTGGTGTTTTTTGTTTGTTTGTTACTGGGGATCAAATCCCCAGAAGTGCTTTTCCACTAAGCTACATCCCCAGCCCTTTTAATTTTTTGTTTTGACACAGGGTTTCACTAAGTTGCTTAGGGCCTTGCTAAATTGCTGAGACTGGCTTTGAACTCACCATCCTCCCATCTCAGCCTCCTGAGTTGCTGGGATTACAGGTATGGGCCACTGTGCCCAGTGTTCTTGTATTTCTTAAAGTAGTGAATCTCCAGCTTTTTGGTTTCAGTACATAAACCTTTATACTCTTAAAAATTATTGAGAACTCTAGCCAGGTATGTTGGTACACCCCTGTAATCCCAGTGGTTTGGGAGGCTGAGGCCGGAGGATTACAAATTCAAAGCTGGTCTCAGCTATTTAGCAAGGCCCTAAGCAAATTAACAACACCCTGTCTCAAAATAAAAAGTAAAATGGGTTGGGAAGGGCTGGAGTGGTGGCTCAGCAGTTGTAGCACTTGCCTGGCAAACCCAACCACCACATACACAACTAAGTGTCAAAGAAAAAAAGGCCAGATGAAAAAATAAAATCGAATTCTCTCTTTTCTCTCACTCTCATACTCTGCTTTTCTCTTTAGAAAAAAAAAAAGTGGGGGCACTGGGAATATGGCTTAGTGGTTAAGTGCCCCAGGGTCAATCCCCAGTACCCCCCCCCCAAATGCCAAGGACTTGAAGAGATTTTTGTTTATCTTTGTTATATTTGTTGATATTTAGTGTATTAGAAATTAAAAGTGAAAATTTGAAAATATTAATTTTAAAGTAATAGTAAATCTACTTCAGTTAACATAAAAAATTATCTGTAGTTTCTTTTTTGTTTGTTTTCATGTTGAAAAAGATGTATATTTAGAATTAGCCAGCTAGTCTGTTTAGATGATTTCAATTTTGTTGGCGATATCCAAATCATCATAATTGGGAGCCAGTTGCACTTACAACTTCTTCTCTCCATCAGGCGTGATCAGAGTGTTAACCTTGGCCATATCAGTGTCATAGAGCTCCTTTACAGCTTGTTTGATCTGGTGTTTGTTGGCCTTGACATCTAAACAGAAGTGTGTTGTTGTCTTCAGTCTTCTTCATGGCTGACTCAGTGGTCAGGGGGAACTTGATGATGGTATAGTGGTCAAGCTTATTTCTCCTGGGGGCGCTCTTCCGAGGATATTTGGCTGCCTCTGTAGCCACAATGTCTTGGGCCGATGGAAGGTAGGTGACATGCAGATCTTCTTTTTATGGCTGTGGACGCCTTTCAACACTGCCTTCTTGGCATTCAGAGCTTTTGCTTTTGCTTCAGCTTTGGGAGGGAGAGGAGCTTCCTTCTTAACCTTTGGTGCCATCTTGGTGAAAAGGGTCTATAGTTTCAAAATGGAAGAATCTCAGGTGTCTTTAATGTCTCACTTGATAAGAGACAGCTGGTTTCTCATATCTGCCTCTGCATTCAGTCTTTTAGAATATGTTGTTCAGATTTAAGTATTTGAGGAAAACAAGGGTCACACAGATATGTAATAGCGGGCTTGAGCTGTGGCTCAGCAGTCACAGCGCTTGCCTGGCAAGCTCTAGCACCAGGTATACAACGAAGTGTTGGAGCAACAAAGGCCACATGAAAAATTAAATAAGATTGATTCTCTTTTTCTCTCTTTCTCACTGTCTCTCTCTCTCTCTTTAAAAAACAAAAAAGAAAAAGGAAAAAGATTTTTTTTCAGATGATTATAGTCTCCTTTGGTACAATAACAAAATCTGAAAAGTGACAGGTTTTTTTTTTTGTTTGTTTGTTTGTTTGGGGTTTTTTTGTTTTGTTTATTTTTTTGGTACCAGGGATTGAACCCCACGGCACTTAACCGTTGAGTCACATCCCCAGCCCAGCCTTTTTATTCTTCTTCTTCTTTATTTTTAAGACAGTTCTCACTAAGTTGCTTAGGGCCTTGCTAAATTGCAGAGACTGGCTTTAAACTCGTCAGTCTCCTGCCTCCTGAGCTGCTGGGATTACAAATGTGCACCATCACGCTTAGCAAGTGATGGTTTTTTAATTGATTTTAAAATTTTTATTGTATTTAATTTTTTTAAAAAAGAGATATAGAGAATGCAAAAGAGAGAATCAATTTTTTTTTCATCTGGCCTCTTTCTCCAACACTTAGTTATGTATGTGGTGCTAGGATTTGAACATGGGTCCTCGCACATGCCAGGCCAGTGCTCCTTTCACTGAGCCACTGCTCCAGCCCAAGTGGCAGTTTTTTTTAAGGTTAGCTGTAATGTAGAATCTGAAACTACATCTGTGAATTAATACTTGAATAGTCACATTATAAACAAATGTATTAAAGGTTTACATACAGCTGGGTGCAGTGGCACACGTCTGTAGTCTCAGCATCTCAGGAGGCTGATGCAAGAGGATAGCAAGTTCAAGACCAACCTCAGCAACTAGTGAGTCCTAACCAAATTAGAGAGACCCTGTATCAAAATAAAAAAATGAAAAGGATGGGGGTATGTGTGGCTCAGTCCCTGGTACCCCCCCCAAAAAATTTAACCTATAGATTCTGACATGCTTCATAAATATAATATCTTGATTAAACTTATATTTTGATAACTATGATGTGTATGAGGAACCGACAAAGGCAGGCAAGATAATAAATACATTAGACCTGCAGGCCTGAGGTTCTTTGTGCCTACTCAGCTTTGACATTCTAGCAAAAAATAGCTATGGATGATGTGTAAATAAACATGAATGGGTTCTAATACAACTTTATTTATGGACACTAAAACTTGAATTTCATATACTTTTCATATGTCACAAAATAGACTGATTTTTTTCAACCATTTAAAAATGTAAAAACTGGGCTGGAGCAGTGGCTCAGCAGTTGGAGTGCTTGTGTAGCATGTGGAAAAACCGAGTTCAAACCCCAGCACAACTAAATATCAGAGAAATGAAGATGAAAAAAATAAATAAAATTGATTCTCTATTTGTCACTCTCTCATTCTCTCCTCTCTTTGGGAAAAAAAAAAAGTAAAAACCTTTCTTAACTTGTAGACCATACAAAAATAGATAGCAGGGTGGATTTGGCCCATGAGCCAAAGTTTGCCAGCCCCTCGTATATGTTGTAACCAGATTATGAATTTAAAAATAAACATAGTAAAATATGTGTAATATTAAAACAGAACATTACATTTTCCCCACTGCCCCATCTGCAGTTTTACTTTCTGCATTCAGTTACTCCTATAAACTGTGGTCTGAAAATATTAAATGGAAAATTCCAGAAATAAACAATTTGTAAGTTTTAAATTGTGTTGCTATGAATAGTGTGATGAAATCTGGTGCCATCCCACTCTATCACTTCCAGGACCCTGCAACATGAATCATCCCTTTGTTTAGCTAATCCATGAATCCATGTTGTACAGTGCCTTTTAGTCACTCAGCTGTCTCGATTATCAGATGGACTGTCACAGTCTGCAGTGCTTGTGTTCAAGAAATTCTTATTTTACTTAATAATTGCCCCAAAACATGAAAATATTGATGTAACAGATGTACTAGGGCATAAAACATGGAAGGATAGATTAATTCTGGTACTGTGTGGCAATGCTGCAGGGCGTATAGAAAAAACATACTATGTACCCAGAGTTCGGTACCATCTGTGGTTTCAGGCATCTGCCTTAAGTCTTAGAACATACCTCCTGTGTTAAGGAGGGACTATTATACTTAAGTTTCCTAGACAAAAATATACTTCAATAACTTGCAGTCCCTCTAATTCATGTTTCTGGACATTGATTTGTAAAGTAAACATAAAAGAAATACCCATTGTATGAATAAATTGTTTGAAATACATGATTCAATTAGATGTGTCTGTTTTGTCTATTTTATATCTTTTTTCTCTTTCCACATTTTTTATTGGTGCATTTTAGTTGTACATAATGATGGGATTTATGATTGCATATTGGTATATACACACAAATAACAGTACAATTTGGTCAATATCACTCCCCAACATTTCTCGCCTGATCCCCACCTTTTACCCCTTGATTCCTTTCCTCTGCTGATCTCCCCTTAGTTTTCATGAGCTCCCTGCCCTGCTAACTTTCTTTTCCTTTCTAACTTCCGCATATGAGAGAAAAAATACTGCTCTTGACTTTCTGAGTTTGGCTTATTTCGCTTAACATAATAGTCTCAAGTTCCATCTGTTTTCCTGCAAATGAGATAATTTCATTTTTTTATGGCTGAGTAAAACTCCATTGTGTGGGCTAGAGGGGTGGCTCCACAGTTAGAGCGCTTGTCTGGCATGCACAAGGACCCAGGACCACATACACAACCAAGTGTCAGAGAAATAAAGGCCAGATTAAAAAAATAAATTGATCCTTTCTCTCTCTCTCTTAAAAAAAAAAAAACCTCCATTGTGTAAATATAACACATTTTCTTTATTCTTCATTCATTGATGGATACCTAGGCTAGTTTGGCTATTGTAAATTGTGCTTCTACACACGTGGGTATGCATGTATCACTATAGTTTATTGACTTTAATTCTTTAGGGTAAATACCAAGGAGTGGTATAGCTAGTTCATATGGTGGTTCCATTCCTAGTCTTTTGAGAAAACTCCATGCTGATTTCCATAGTGCCTGTACTAATTTACAATCCCATCAGCAGTATAAAGGCATTCTTTTTCCTCCGCATTCTCCAGCATTTATTATTGTTTGTATTCTTTTTTTTTTTTTTTTTTTTTAGTACTGGGGATTGAACCAAAGGTGCTTATTAACCACTGAGCCACATCCCAGCCTCCACTTTTTTTTTTTTTTTCTTAAGAGGGGACAGTGAGAGAGAGAGAAGCAGTTTTTATTTAGTTTTTCAGGTGACTTTCATTCCTCAGACACTTTGTTGTGTATGTGGTGCCGGAGTTTGAGCTCACATACTTGTGCATTGCCAGGCAAGCACTGTAACTGCCAAACCACCGATCCAGTCCCCCACTTTTTTCTTTTTGAGACAGGATCTTGCTAACTTGCTTAGAGCCTCACTAAGTTGCTGCAGCTGTCTTTGAACTTGCAATCCTCCTGCTTCAGCCTCCAGAGCTGCCGGGAGGAGTCTACTTTGTTTTCTGGGGTTCCCATAACCTGCATGATAGTCTTATATTCATGTTTACTGAAATTTTTTCCCCAAGATAGCTTTCTAGATGTAATGCAAATCAGAGCAGCATTGAGCATCTTTTGGAGAATAAAATGTTGAGATGGTTGTGGTACAGGCATTTGTAGTCTTAGGAGCAGCAAAATTTTCTTAGAATCAGAAACTTGATATGCTGTGATATTTTTAAAAAAGAACTGTTTGCATTTTTTTTTTGTGGCTGTATTGGAGATTGAACCCAGGGGTTTCTACCACTGAGATACAACCCTAGCAGTTTTTTAAAATTTTGAAATAGAATCTCACTGTAAGACTATGTTGAACAAATAAAAAAAAAAATAGAATCTCACTAAGTGCCAAGGCTGTCCTTAAACTCACAATGCTCCTGCCTCAACCTCCCAAACAGTTGGCATTACAGGCATGTGCCACTGCCCCAGCTTCTTTCTTATTTATTTATTTATTATTATTATTATTATTATTTGTATCAGGAATTGAACCCAGGGGTAATCACTGAGCCATATCCCCCAGCCCTTTTTTTCTTTTGAGACAGGTTCTCTCTAAGTTGCTTAAGCCCTTGCTAAGTTGATGAGGCTAACTTTGAACTTGTTATCCTCCTGCCTCAGCCTCTCGAGCTGCTGTCTTATTTATTTATTCATTTTTCTTTTTAAAGATAGGATCTCTCTAAATTGCTGAGGTTGATTTGAACCTATGACCCTCCTAGCTCAGCCTCTGAAGCACTTGGAATTACAGGCCTGTGCCACTGTGCCTGACCTGGCTTCTTCTTTTTCTTCTTCTTTTTTTTTTTTTTAAAGCGAGAGGGACAGTGAGAGAGAGAGAAAGAGATAAACAAATTTTTTTTAAATTAGGTTTTGCATGTAACTTTCATTGCTCCAGAGACAGTTGTGTACGTGGTGCTGGTTTGAACTTGTGTACTCACTCAAGCTGGGCAAGTGCAGTAACCACTGAGCCACCGCTCCGCCCCCTTCTTTTTTTTTTTTTTAAAGAATCAATTTTATTTTTTCACCTGGTTCTTGTTTCTCCGACACTTAGTTCTGTATATGGTGCTGGAGTTTGAACATGGGTCCTTGCGCATGCCAGGCAAGTGCTCCAATCGCTGAGCCACTGCTATAGCTCACCTGACTTCTTTTTAATATAAAGGATTAGAGCTCACGGATGTCTGTCTGAATTTTTCAGCTTGGTTACAGCTAAGCTAAATAGCATTCAGTACCTGCTAATTATTTGTTACGGGGAGCAATCGTGGGATTCTGAAAACTGGTCCTTAACAGTAACAAAGGAGGGACTATCTTTCTTTGAGGGGGAGGGGTACTGTGGATTGAACCCAGGGGCGCTTAACCACTGAATCCCATTCCCAGCACTTTTTATATTTTATTTTGAGACAGGGTCTTGCTAAGTTGCTGAGGCTGTCTTTGAACTTATGATCCTCCTGCCTCAGCCTTCCAAGCTCCTGGGATCACAGGCATGTGCCAGTATACCCAGCATGAAGGGACTATCTTGAACTTCTTGGTTTGCCCTGTGTATGGATATAAGTTTACATTTCCACCATGTCTGTTTTCTGTTTGAAACTTAGTTTATAATTTTAGAAGGCCTTTTTTTTTTTTAAAGAGAGAAGGACAGAGAGAGACAGAAAATCAATTTTTATTGAGTTTTTCACATGGCTTTTGTTGCTCTGACACTTAGTTGTATAGGTGGGTGCTGGGGTTTGAACCTGTGTACTTGGGCATGCCAGGCAAGCGCCGTAACCTCCGAGTCACTGCTCCAGCCCCTAGAAGGACTTTTTTGATGGTCCTTTTTAAACTTAATTTGCCAGTTGGTTCTGTTTCTTTATAGTAGAGAAAGCAAGTTTGTATGTATGATTTTTAAATTTATGTTGAGAGTTTTAGAATAGTCTGGCAAATATACCTCCCCCATTTAAAAAAAAGACTTTCTTTTTCAATCATGCAGATCGGCATTATTCTTCTTAGCTTCCATTATAACTTATTTATTAAAAGTGATATGTGGCGATTGTGGAGACTTTGAGAAATCATTAAGGTACCAAGAAGAAAATAAAATCATTAGAGATAACATTTTAATATTAATTCATTCAGCTTTTTTCATACTTATTATTTTGTTTGCTTTTTTATAGATTTGGAATTATGACTTACATGCAGTCTTATATTCTGCTTTTTTCATTTAATGTGTAGCATTTTCTCATGTCATTAGATAGTTTTCAAAATGTTTTTAACATCTCAAATACAGTCTGTTGTGAGGCAGTACCTTAATTTACATTTATCCATTCTTCTTTTATTTTATTTCATTTTATTTATTTATTTATTTATTTATTTTTTGAGGCAGGGTCTCATTAAGTTGCTGAGGGCCTTGCAAAATTGCTGAGGTAGGCCTTGAACTTGCCATCCTCCTTGCCTCAGCCTCTTGAGTCACTGGGAATACAGGCATGTACCACTGTGCCTGGCTTTATATACATCCTTTTATTTATTTATTTATTTATTTATTTTTTGGTATCCATGCCTCTTAAAAATTTAATTCCTGTTATAAATATGGTTATAAATAAGACTATGATGAACATTTTATATGTAAAGGATCTGTGTTTCTGGTTTTATTCTTAGAATCCTAAAAGAAGAATGATTTGTTCAAAGGATATCAAAAATTTTGACAATATAAATATTCCCAAACTGCTTTTCAGAAATTGTTCAAATTTGTATTCCTAGGAGGTGCCTTTTCTGCTGAACATTTGATTGACATGCTATTGTACTGAAATATATTAGCTTGACTGCTGTGGCTGAGGTTTTGTTAAAGGTTTTATTAAGGGCTAACTTATCTTTTCTGTATTGTGTGTGATAGCGGTAGGGATTGAAACCAGAGATGCTCTATCGTTGTGCTACATTCCCAGCTATTTTTATTTTGCTTGACACTTAATAGTGCCTTGCCTTGGTAATGTTTTTTGTTTTTTGTTTTTTTTTTAAAGAGAGGAGGACAGGGACTGGAGCAGTGGCTCACTGGTTATGGCATTTGCCTGGCATGCGTGAGTACGCAAGTTCAAACCACAACACCACATACACAGCAGAGTGTTGGAACAACAAAGGCCACATGAACAACTGAATAAAAACTGATCTTCTCTCTCTCTCTCACTGTCCCTCTCTCTTAAAAAAATAAAATTAAAAAGGACAGTGAGCAAGAGAAAGAGAGAATCAGTTTTATTTAGTTTTTCATATGATTTTCATTTAGTTATGTATGTGGTGCTGGGGTTCGAACCTGGGTCCTCGTGCATGCCAGGCAAGCACCATAACTGCTGAGCCACTGCTCCAGCCCTCTTGATAGTATTTTTTGAATAAAGGAGTGAAGGTATAAATCTTTTATATTTGTGGTGCATCAGGTCCCTGGTTGTATTTGTTTTTTGTTTTTTTTTTGTTGTTGTTTTTAAAGAGAGAGGGACAGTGAGAGAGAGAGAGAGAAAGAGAGAAACAATTTTTATTTAGTTTTTCATGTGACTTTCGTTGCTCTGAGACTTCATTGTGTTCATGGTGCTGGGGTTTGAACCTGCATACTTGTACATGCTGGGCAAGTGCCGTAACCCCCATCTTTCCCTCTCTCTTAAAGGAAAAAAATCATCTTCTAAACCTTGTGTTTTCTTCTTTCCCAGCATTCTGATAACTTTGTCTTTTGAATATACCCTAAATTTTATCATTTATACATTCTGGCTTCTCTGACTACCTGAGCCTTGGACTATTGGACAGACTTTTAGTGCATCTTTGTTTTCTCGTTCTACTATCCTCACTGAAAGCACCCCACTTACCCTTGGCAGTACCTCTTAATGTATGTATCCCTCTTCCGTTATTTATTGTTTAGTTCTATAAAATGCTTGTGTTTCATCCTGAAGAATAGATTTAGATGACAAACTAAGTGCTATACCAAGACACATGATCTACTTTGTCAAGCAGTAGTTACAAATGAGCTAATTAAATTTTAGTGAGTGGCAGCATCATTATTGACAATTTTACTTTTTGTCTCCTTCTGATTATAGTACAAAATGTATTGTTTTTTGTTCTTGAAAGAGCATCAGTTTGACCTCTAACAATTAAAAATTTGTTTTCAATGTCACATAGAAATAACTAGCAAGATTCTTTATACTAAAAAAACTGATGCAGTAGAAATTTTAAAAATAAAGATGTTTGCTGGATTTTTTTAGTAGGAAGCACAGATCATTCTTGTTGTTAAACATTTAAATTTTCCTTAAAAAAGAAAGATGGAAATGACAAAGGGCAAATGATTGAGGGAATGATTTAAGAATAACCGTGAGTATAAAAGGAAAAAAAGCCTTCTTCCTTCCATTGTGATCTCTTTTTGGTGAAAACAGTAAAACAGGCCAGCAAATTTTGGGGAAAAAAAGCAGGAAATTCTAGCTAGTGGATGTCAATTTCATATTTAAGAATGTGAAAATATTTACTTAAGTTAGATTTTAGTGCTTTTTCTTCCAAAGTGTATTTTTTCTTCCTTTTTTTTTTTTTTTCCTTTTAGGAAGACGTGATTTTTTTTTTTTGGCTGGGGATGGAAGGACATGATTTTCTTATCTCTCATACCTAATAATGATGCCATTAAATAAAATCTAGAAGCCAAATATTTTTATATGACTGTGCAAAGCCAAGTTAAGTTTGAATTTTGTGGCCTGAGGGAAATAATTCTAGAATTTATTTAATCACTGTATGCCAGTGCTGTCCGCCTTCTCAGCCAGGACCCTTTCCCACCTCTAAGTAGAAAAAGAAGTGGTACATTTAGCTCTAAATATCAGAACCAAGATAAAAAGTAAGGAATTCTTCCTGGTTCTTGTGTTATATCTACTCTAGCCCTTGTAGTTTATTTCCTGGTTGAAAATATGTTAGAGGCCCTTTTTGAAATAAAATTTCATTTTGTGATTTTATTAGGAAACACATTCTGGAAATACAAAGTGAAATTATCGTAGCATAGCATTTAGTATTCTTTCCAGAGATGAATTGCTTTCTAGAAATGATCTGAATTTTCAGCCATAATGACCTTGTCTTTATATTTATTTACTTTTTTTTGCTTACTTATTGTACAATGCTGTGGTTCCAAAAAGTGCTAAAAGTCGTCATATATTTAAAACAAACAAATCAGAACCCTCTCTTGTCCTGGGGCTGTGTGGAGAATGAAGCTCTCATTTCCTAGTACCCAATCATCATCTTGAGCTGGCTTCTCCTAGGAATAGAATTTATTGAAGCAATTTATCCTGGCTAAATGTGGTATAAATCTGTATACACGAATGTACATACAGGGTCTCTTCTATTACAGCAGTGCTGCAACATCAGTTTCCTTCATAGTTAGACCATGTTCCTATCACATTGAAAGATGACCAAGAAGCCCCTTCTATTTTATGGGACAACCCACAATTTTAAACACCGATTAGTTGTGGAATTACTGATCAGACAACCAGAAATAGTTGTTTCTAACCCCTGAATGAGCCCTAAGAGAATGAGAGATGTTACCTGACTACCCTCTGTGTTTTAAGCAGGATTTTCTGGTTACCAGATTGATTATTGCATGTTGTCATTTTACTCTAATACTGGCCTGAGATTGACATTTCTGTTTATCTCCAAGATAAAATTTGAGATTTGGTTACAGTTCTGAAGTCATTTTCAGTCATATTCAAATCATTGTTCCTCTCTTCTCTTCCCTTGTTCATTTTTTTTTTATATGTTTCTTTCTTGTGGAAGGATTTTAGGAATTTTGCTTTTTTTTTTTTTTTTAGGGCTGAGGACTGAACTTGGGGCCTTGCGCATGCTAGGCAAGTGCTTTGCCACTGAGCTAAATCCCCAACCTCTGTTTAGGAGTTTTTATCCCTCTCCATGTTTTCTTCTTCCACCCTTTGAAAATACTCTTTATCTTTTGGAAATAGCTTTACTGAGATTTGCATTTCTAATATTTATTCATATATACCTCTATTTTTATTCCCAATTGGAGTAGGAGAAATTTCCCCAACACATTCAGCTCAGAATTACAGTTCTCTAATAAAGAATTTCAATCAGCATTTGGAGAATTTAGCTTCAATTAAAATATACATATATATGTACATATAAATTCTGTTAAACTCTTAAGAGAAGCGGATGAGATGGCTAGTGATGCTTTTTAGTGCCATTTCTTTTATCCCCTGCAGCAGCACACATCTGTTGGCGGCAACAGAGCAGCCTAAGAACTCTGGCCGAGAGCAGCACAAACAGCCGGAACATATTCACCCAGTAAACCCCCAAAGAGTCGACATTTGTTTTATTGCTGCTTTTAAAAACCTCACCATAAATAGAATCAGAGGGGGGGAAGGGCACCAATATTTCTCCATTTGCCACAGTCGATTGGTAGGGGGAGGAGGAGGCTCCCAGTGGAGAGAGAAGGCTTTTATTTTTATTTTTTTATTAATGAAAATCATTTCCCATGTAGCCCAATAGGATGGGTGCTTTGTTTTCTTTGGCAATAATCTGGGATAAACGACTCTTGCCAACAGTCTCGTAGTTTATACACCAGGGAGCCAGATTATTGCCCTGTAAAATGGAGCACCCCTCCTATAATCCCTTAATTAATTAAATGACAAATTTTGGTCTTCTCTAGTTCAAAAATATGGTTTCCACATCGAACGTTCAGCAGATTTATTGACGTAAGGAACTGCACTGGTTGTAATTCAGCAGACTAGAGAAGTGTGTTCTATACTGTAGCAGAAAGAAAAAAACTAGGAAAGGTTTGAAATTCCTTGACTATTTTAATCTAAATATTTCTAATTAAAAGTTTCAGTTGAGGCACAATAGGTCACATGCCACCTGTCTAATGGATCTTTTCAAAGTAGCCTGTGTTTACAGCTTTGATATATGGCATTCTTAGAACACCTGTTTCTAGGCTTGATATTTTTGAAGCACATTTTTTGCTCCCGCGTATTTAACATAACTTTCCCCCTACCTCCCCCTCCTTAGCTCCGCTCAGCTATATGAAATATGGGAGACGACAGACCGTTTGTGTGCAATGCCCCGGGCTGTGGACAGGTACGTTTACAATATACTTTATTGTGAATGTCTTCTTGTGAATCAAAGTGGCTGTTTTATCACTAAGGCAAAGAGTTTAAAGCCGGTATTTTACGTGATCACTGGAGGTAATCAGATCAGAGGATTTGCAGTGTGTAAATCCAAGTTATGAGGAAGTGTAGGCACTCTACCATAATGAGATCTGCCTTGCCCTCTTCCATATTGTTATTCTGCTGGTGTTTGTTTTCCAGTACTCGGTGTTGAAGAACACAGGTTGTTTTCTTCTCTTTTGTAAAGCTGTCCATCTAAAGACAAAGCAAGTTTAGAAGATATTTCTAAAGTTTTAGAAGACATTTCTAAACTTGCCTTGGATATAAAAGTCTATTTAACATATATGGAGAGTTGGCTGAGAAGGTACAGTTCATTGTGAACCCCAATTTCAGATTCTGGTTTTTTTGTTTTATTTTTTAATAAGAAAAAAAGATTTCTTGTAACTGTTGATCCAGAAAATCATGTTTAACAGATAAGGCAGACATATATCTAGGAAAGACAAATCCAACAAAAACCCTGAGACTTCATAGCAGTATGTAAACATTTCCGTTGTCTGCTGCCATGAAAGGCATTGTCCTATGTCCGCTGACATGTAATTGTTTATGTGTATGTTCTGTCAGATATATATATATATTTATATATATGTATATATATATATATATTTTTATTTTAAAGAGAGGGACAGTGAGAAAGAGAGAGATCAATTTTATTTAGTTTTTCATGTGGCTTTCATTGCTCTGACACTTTGTTGTGTACATGTTGAAGGGGGTTTAAACCTGGGTCCTCGAGCATGCCCGGCAAGCACCATAACCACAGCCATAGCTCTAGCCCATATATATATATATATATTTTTTTTTAAGAGAGATGGATAGTGAGAGAGAGACAATAAATGTTTATTTAATTTTTCATGTGGCTTTCGTTGCTCTGACACTTACTTGTGTATGTGGTGCTGAGATTTGAACCCATGTATTTGTGCAGGCCAGGCAAGCACTATAACTGCCAAGCCACCGCTCCAGCCCCCAGATATTTTTAATATACCTTTTTAATGAAGCAATTTTGTTGTAATTGCCTTTTTAAAAACCATCTTAACTCTTGCCTAGATACTGTACTACTAATAGCATGTTCCACAAAGAATGAAAAAAAGAATACAAAAACAGTTTTTACCTGCCTTTGTTAATTCTTTTTATAGACCCTGAAGGGTGACTTTCTGTTTATATAGGAGTGTGTTATATGGGGCTGGGGTTGTAGCTCAGTGGCAGAGTCCTTGCCTAGCACATGTGAGGCACTGTGTTTGATCCTTAGCACTACATAAAATAAATCAATAAATAAAGATATTCCATCTGTCTGCAACTTAAAAAAAAAAAAAGGAGTGTGTCATGTGAGTGTCCAGTGACACTTACTGGTGGTATGTGAGATTGCAGACTAGTTCTATTAAACATTGTAAATACTTGGACAAAAAGAAGAGTCTAGTTCTAGAGATTCCTAAGAACTGGAATTTGAGCAAGTAGATTAGATAAGGATGGTGACAAGGAATGGACAGAGAAGATTCCAAATTTCAGTAAATACTGAAAATTGCAGATAAGACGCTAACAGAGCTGCTGTATTCTGCAGTGTTCAATATCCTAAGATGCTTTTCCTTTTCCTTGTCAAAGCATTCGACTTTATTATTGACTGCTTGTTTCCCCATGTGGTTTATATTTAATTGTTTTAACAATAAAAGACAGTTGGGAAAATAGGGTGAATTTGTTCCATTTTTCAAACAGCTTTAATGAAGTACATACCTAAAAATGATCCTCCAACTTATTGTGCATGAATTTGATGATACCATTTACTATGACTCCCACAACTGATAACCTTTTACATTTTTCACTTCTCTACTTGATAAATCTGTTTTTTAGGTGAAAGCATTTATTTTTCTTATATTTATCTTTATTTTCTTCATTTATTGCTTAAACTACTCAATTTTGTGTCCTACTTTAAGTATGCTTATATGTAGTATACTTAAATCCATTCTCACGGACTTCATAAAGAAATACAAATGGATGATAAAAATAAGAAATATATAAGAAAATCATCTCCTAAGCTGTCTGAGGAAAACAATGTAAATAGCATCTCTTCAGGCTGCCTAGTTAAAAAAAAAGAGAGAGTAGTAGTCACTGAGATTTGTGTCTATTTCCTTGTTTTCTTTTGTCTTTTAAAAAATATTTTATTTAAAAAATATTTTTTGGTGGTGGGCTAGATGTAGGAAAAGAGTAGGGACTTTTTTGCTTTGGTTCTCCCTGTGTTGTTAGGCTTCATTTTGTCATAAACCTTTCCTTTCCTTACTTTTCTTATTTCTGAATTGTATGCTGGTATTTTGGTTATTAGGAGTGTTTTAATACCTTTATTATTAATTTATTTTTATGTGGTGCTGAGGATTGAACCCAATGTCTCACACATGCTAGTCAAGAGTTCTACCACTGAGCCACGGCTCCAGCCCCTGATTTGCATTCTTAGGGGAATTGTTACCTTGAGAATTCAAGTTACTTGTTTCATAGTAAAAGGATAGAGCCAGGTATGGTGATGTATGCCTGCTGTAATCCCCGCAATTTGGGAACCTGAGATAGGAGGATCGCAAGTTCAAGGCCAGCCTAGGGAACTTAGACTGTGTCTCAAATATAAAATAAAAAGGGCTGGGGATAGAGCTTGGTGGTAAAGCACCCCTGAATTCAGTCCTTAGTACCAAATAATAGAAAAGAAATAAAAGATAAAGGAAAAGGATAGAAAGCAACAACTTAAGACTTTGAAGTCATCATGATTCATTTCTTTACCTTATGAGATAATAGTTCTGAAGCTATATTTAGTCTCCTTCCAAGTTTTTTCCAGTATTTAGCAGCAAATAGCTCTAGAATGGAATCTCTTCTACAAGATGTAAATGTGGTTGCTTTATGTCATATGAAATGGTAAAAATCAGTCAGAGGATAAGTTTGGTAATGTTAGCTACCTTTGGCCTGCCATTCAAATTCCTTATATCCCTTGAGAATGTTTTCATTCTTGAGCCACCTGGAGGCCTTCAAGTTATTTGTAATCTACTTGTCATTGGGTCAAATTATTTATTACAGAAATGATAGAACACTAAAAAAATTGTATAAGCCCCAAGGAGGTATTAAAAACTATGAGAACTGGGCACAGTTGTGTACTCCTGTAATCCCAGCAACTAGGGAGGCTGAGGGAGGAGGATCACAATTCTGAGGCCAACCCCAGCAGCTTAGCAAGGCCCTAGGCAACTTAGTGAGACTCTATCTCAAAATAAAAAATAAAAAGGGCTGGGGATGTAACCCAGTGGTAAAGTGCCTCTGGATTCAATCCCCAATATCAAAAAAATAAAATAAGGACTGTGGTATGTTATAGAAGACATAGTTTATAACCTACTCTGAGAGAAGTCTCAAAAAGCAATGACTTCTACAAGGTAGAGAAAGGAGGAATGAAAGCAAATTATCATTCAAGAGATTGATTCCTTTTTTTTTTTTTTTTAAAGAAAGAGGGACAGTGGGGGGTGGGGTGGAGAGAGAAACAACTTTATTTAGTTTTCATGTGGCCTTTGTTGCTGCAACACTCAGTTGTGTACATGGTGCTGGGGTTTGAACTTGGGTCCTTGCGCATGCGAGGCAAGCACTGTAATCTCTGAGCCACCACTCTAGCCCCTTTTTTTTCTTTTTTTAGAGAGGAAGAGAGAGGGAGAGAGAACAAGAACCAACTTTATGTTTTCATCTGGCCTTTGTTTCTCCTACACATCATTGTGTATGCTGGGGTTTGAATCCATGTCCTTGAGGCAAGCAGTCAAACCACTGAGCCATTGCTCCAGCCCCAAGAGACTGATTTTTTTTCTTTTTAAAAGAGAGGGACAAACAAAAAAAAAAACAAAAAAAAAAACCCCAACAACAACAACAAAAAAAAACTAAAAGAGAAGGACAGTGAGAGAGAGAAAGAGAAATCAATTTTATTTAGTTTTTCATGTGGCTTTCATTGCTCTGAGACTTTGCTGCGTACATTGTGCTGAGGTTTGAACTCCCGTACTCACACATGCCAGGCAAGCGCCATAACTGCTGAGCTACCCTACCAGCCCAAGCAATTGATTCTTAAAAGCAAGCGGACAGGCTGGAATGGTGGCCTGGCGGTTACGGCACTTGCCTAGTGTGCGCGAGCATACAGGTTCAAACCCCAGCACCATGTACATAATGAAGTGTCTAAGCAACAAAAGCCATGTGAAAACCTAAAATAAAAATTGATTCTGTCTCTCATCTCTCTCACTGTCCTTCTATCTTTAAAAAAAAAAAGCAAGCAAACCAAACTATAGGAATCTTGCTGGCACAGTGGCTCACGCCTGCAATCCCAGCAGCTGGAGAGCTGAGGCAGGAGGACCACAATCTCAAGGCCAGCCTCAGCACTTTAGCGAGACCTTCAGCAACTTAGTGAGATTATGTCTCAAAATCAAAAATAAAAAGGACTGAGGTTATATACCCGTATACACACACACACACACACACACACACATACATATTTAGTAGTAAAGCAAAAAACAATAACAACATCTATAGGAATCTTGCATATTTTGCATTGTTTCTATATTTGTTCCCTGCCCACATTTTACCTTCTGTTTTCCTAAACTCAGAAGTCATCCTACAGTTTAATATTAAGGGAAGGTGAAAGGAAAATTCACCTAAAATAGACTGGTGGATTATGCTCTCCACTATATAATCAAAACCACCAGCCTTTCAATGGACACATAAACATGTTTTGGTTGCTAGGTCTTTAATGACTTATTTTTGGATTCTGTTCATGATCCACTTCCCAGCAGTAAGTCTGATGTGACACAGTTGAGTTCTAAATATGCTACATGTACTTTTAAAAAAGACAAAAAACAAAAGAGAGGACAGCAAAGGTTGTGCTGTCTGCATTCTTTATCTGAAAAAACAGGTGATAGGTTTTTTTAGTCCTTATTTCTGTTCTCCTGGTGAAACACTTTGTTTCTCAGGAAGTCTTATCACCCTCACTAAGAGGTATTCCAGGAAAAGATATTCCTTGCTTAAAGTCACTTTGGGGAATGTGATAGCAGGAGTCATTAATATCTAGGGTCTGGAGCAGTGGCTCAGTGGTTAGGGCACTTGGCTTGGCATGCACAATGATGCGGGTTCAAATTCCAGCACCTCATACACAACTAAGTGTCAGAGTAACAAAAGCCACATGAAAAACTAAATAAAGTTAATTCATTCTCTCTCTCTCTCTCTCTCTCTTTCTCTTTCTCTCCTCTCTCCCTGTCCCTCTTTATTAAAAAGAAAAAAAAAGTAGAGCTGCTTCCAGATAACTGGTTAGTGTTAAGGTAACAGCGCCCCAGATACCCTGTTGACAGAGGAAAGGTTGAATCAAGTTGTATGGGTTTTTGAAACATTTATAAGATAATATCTCTTCAAAAACATTGACTGTAAAAAACAAACAAAAAAAAAAAACCCCAAAAAAACATTGACTATAGGGGCTGGAGCAGGTGACTCAGCGGTTACAGTGCTTGCCTGGCATGTGAGAGGAACTGAGTTCAAACCCCAGCACCATGTACTCAGTGAAGTGTGGAGGAACGCAAGTCACATGAAGAACTAAATAAAATTGGTTCTCTCTCTCTCTTGCTCTTTTTAAGAAAAATTTACTATAAAATGACTTTGCCTCTATGTTATTGTTAAAATAATAGGAAGAGTTTTGTTTGGTTTATTTTTGTTTTTTTGTGATGGGATCTCACTATGTTGCTAAAGATGGCCTCAAATTCCTAGGTTATAGTAATCCTGCCTCACCTTCCCAAGTAGCTTGGACTATGTGCCTGGCTTAATTTGTAATTTTTAATACTTTGGGGGACTACTTTTACTTAAAGATGGAATATAAAACTATTATATTGTAATGTGCAAGCTGGTATAAATACTATGATTCTGTTGGTAATCTTGAATTTGAGATATTATTTCATGTGTGTGTAGTTAGATAACATATCTTTTTTGTTTGTTTGTTTTTTGCCCAGTTTTTATTACCAGGAGTCTACACATTCCATACTCTTGTACCTCCCTCTCAGGAATATAACTCTGGTTTGCAGTACAAATTATATAGATTTAAATGGACCTTCTGGGATACCATCATAAAGTCTTTGAGGAGAAGCTGGTTAGATCAGCTTACTACTTTAGAATGTCCAAATTCTGGGGGGCTGGAGCAGTGGCTCAACAGTATCATGCTTGCCTGGCATGTGCAAGGTCCCAGATTCAAATCCCCGTGCCAAATACGTAACTATCGGAGAAACAAAGGCCAGATGAAAAAATAAAGTTGAAGAACAGGAGCACATTTCCTCTGAGGAAGACCACTCATGACAGTTAGTAATATCCCATTTTCAGCAGTTGAGTTTCTGTCATAACCATCTGTGTCATCTCTGTCCTTTTAATGGAAAATCCTTTAATTATTTGTGTGTCCAGCATGATCCTGAGAGTCTGAAGATATCTACTCTCAGATCTTCTCTTATCTGAGAGGACATCTAGGGAGAGGTTGAGATTCTCTTCATATCTTTTGAGAAATGAAACATACAACTAAGTCATAGACCTCCAGAACCTCTTCCTTTCAACTCGCAATGGAGCCCTAGTTATGGTAGGGTTGAAGGCAGCTTCTTACACCTCCTATCTTGTCATAATAGAAATAATGTTTATGGTACTGCAGTCCTGGTTTCACCTGGCACTTAACCAACCTCCCAAGCTGTTTATTGCTTCATATCCTCTGCCTCCATGAACATTATCCCTTAAATCTCTATTTCTTGATAATATATGAGGCAACAAATAGCTCCTAAGATTAGTTAAATGCTGGCATACTGCAAAGATGTATGCTTTATTGTCTATGTAACACAAATCTGTAGAGGTTATTCCTGTTATCCCAGTATTTCCATTAAAAGGACGGTACTGATTCTGTGGGACTCAGGATCTTCCATTGTTTCCCTTTGGCAAGTTTTTACCTATTGTCTGGCATGAGCACAAAAGAAAAGCAAGGAAAAATGAACTGGTGCTGATTATTAATTTTTCTTATGATTGTTTTGAGAGAG
>PVKS010034644.1:0-20725 GCA_004027875.1 Aplodontia rufa
TTTTTTTTTTAAATTAGTGTCCTGCGGATACTCCCAATGCAAGGATCCACCATGCTACATCCATGCAAGCACCTACAAAGGTTTCATCACATTCATTCCACTCTTCTTCCCTTTAAGATCCATTCTTCCTCCTCTTCAATCCACTTCATCTACTGGATTGATCACTTTTCTGTGTTGATGAAATTCCCTGTACTTTTTCTTTTCCTTTCTTACTTTTGTATTTTCTTTATCCACTCTCCTTATTCTGGATTAGCTTCCACATATCAAAAAACAAAAAACAAACAAACAAAAAAACAACATTTGATCTTTGACTTTTTGGGATGGCTTATTTCACTTATCATGATAGTGTCCAGCTCTATCCATTTATTGGCAAATGCCATAAGTCATTCTTTTTTTATGGCTGAGCAATATTTCATTATATATATATATATATATAACATTTTCTTTATTTGTTCATCTGTGTAAGGGTACCAGGTTGACTTCATAACTTGCCTATTGTGAATTGTGCAGCTATAAACGTTGATGTGGCTGGACCACTATAACATGCTGATTTGAAATATTTTGGATATATCTGGTAAATGGAATAGCTGGGTCAAATGGTGATTCCATCCCTAGTTTGTTTAGGAGTCTTTATACTTCTTTACAGAGTGATTGTACTAATTTGTAGTCCCACCAACAGTGTATGAGTGCACATTTTCCTATAATGGGTAAGTTCTGAAAGACTAATTTATTTTTGAAAATATTTATATTTCTATTTGAAATACTGAATTATATCTTAAAGGAAGCTAATGTGCATAGCTTCTTATGCTCTCTCCTCCTCCTCTTGTATTGCTTGGACTACTAATTGTAACAGAGACAGACACATAGTAGTGACCTATCTAAAATCTTCTTGCAAAGGTAGCAATTCATGTATTTGTTTTGTTTTCCTGTCTAATATTCTTACTGGCAAATGAGTGAGATATTTGTTAGATGTATCATCCCCTGAAAAACTAATAACACCTAGTAATTTCATTAGCACATAGACTTTATGGGAATTTCTATCCCAATTTTTTATGGGGAATCAAGGGGGTTAGTATGAAGGGAGTGCCAATAGAGATCATTAGGTTAAAAAGTCTAGCAATTGGATGACTATTTTCGGTAGGAAATCTTTGAAGATTCTGGTGACTGTCAGAACAAATTTTATGTGAATGAAAAATACTAAAGTTTCATCAAATCCCATATATACAAATCTGGTTGTGGGTCATGATTGCACACTCACAAGTTTAAGAGGGAAATCAAAGTGTTCAGATGGAGTCAAAGATATGTAAAATCATCTGTAGCTATAAAATAGAATATCCAACACCATGTATATTTGAGGACAAAAGGAGTAGTTCCTAGTGCTAGTTTTCACCTCATATTCTCATGTGGCACATTAAATTGAGCACTCTGAACTTCAGATTCTTAAAACAGAAGAGGCAAATTGGAAAGAAATGAAAGAGGGAGTGAGGAAGAACGGAAGGAGAGGAGAATAAATTTATGTACTCTTGTAATTAACCCCATTTCTCAGAAAATGTTTACATTAGCTTGTAAATCCCTAACAGGAAAAGTAGTGAGTTCAAAATGATTAATTTTTCTCTTACCATTGCCCCCCGCCCACCAATTTTTGGCAACTATTTTGAAACTGGAAGCAAGGAAGATGCAGACATAAAAGAGCAAGATCAGCTCTTTGTGAATTCCTTGTTATTTCATTTCCCAGAGCGTCTGTTTAGTTCACATGATGTGCAGACACTCTTCTAGCCCGAGAACCATAATGGCAAACATATAGCAAGCACTGACTGCATGTAAGGGGCTCACATTCTATTAGTAGCAGTGTAGAAGTAGTATTAAGGCAGCTCTTGGAATACATTTTTTCCTCCCATTTTTATTCAATTGAAAGTTATCATAAAATTATGAGATGAAGTAGAAAAAAGAAGCAGGTACTATTTGCAATCTTCATTTTCTAAAAATGGATATTGCAAAAAATACCAAAATAAATTGGATCTCAAAACAAATTGTGTTTGTTATTCATGGCTACTATTCAGTCCTGTGTCTATGTAAAAATGTCCTTTTGATTTATTAATATTGTTGTACGTAAAAGTTATAAATTTATACTTTATATAAATCATTGTTAAAGCTTATTATTTTTATTTTGAAATTATGTGAATTTTCATGGAGATAAAAGTTTCCACTAAGGATGAAGAGGGGACTTATTGAAAAATAAAGAGTTTTCAAGTAAATTAATCTTAGTTTCTAATATTACCTTCTTAGCAGGTTCTTAATATGTTTATTCCCCAGAGAATATTTCAATTTTATCCTCAGTCTCCATGTCTATAAATTAGCAAAGCAATAATGCCTATCTTGTAGGATTAAATATTATAAAGATTGAATATAATTTAGGTTCTGTTATGTTAGTAAAAGGGAATTAATTCTGGCTAAAATTCTTGATCCTATACCAATAATTGATAAAGTAACTTGAAGTGATAAAATCTTCAGGAATTTTATAATTTATGAAAAAAACCTAAAAATGAGGAGGACTAATGTTATCCTGAAAGTATGAGCAACCATGAGCAAATGAGATTTCGTGTGGAAAGTACCTTGGTAAAATAAGAAAACAGTATACTGAAGAAGACCTGAATTCTATTTCATAGTCTGGATTCCAGTAACATGTCCAGTAACATGTCTTCCTTTGTATGAAGAAGAATGAAATTATGTTGCTTATAGGAAAATGGATGAAGTGGAAGTTTATAATCTTAAACCTTATAAAAGCACAAATATTGCAAGTTTTCTCTCAGATGTGGTGGGGGAAACCTGTTGAAGAGGGATATTAGTGACAGCAAAGCAGGGAAAGGGGTGAAGGGGTGAGGAGAGGAGAGAACAGGAGAGGGTAGAAAGGATGGACATAACCAATGTACAGTATATGCATGGATGGAAATGCCAAAATGAAACTCATAAAGTTGTACGATTAATGTATGTTGAAAATAATAATTTTAAAAATAAATGATCATCTATAAGGCTTAATTCTCCAAGGACTGACTGACATCCAAGCCTAAGAGATTATCATCTGTTCTCGTGTTTCATTTCTGTTCCTTCAGTCTTTCTTTGTGTACAAAGAAGTCCTGACTCTTGAGTATATTTCCCTAATTGAAAAATATTTTTGTGCCCATAATTTACTAATCAGTTGTGATATAGCTCATGTAATAAAGAAAAAGCTTTTTATTATCACTGTTTTTAAGATATATAAGGAAAATCGGGAATGGATATTGGTTTAGATTTCTATGGTTATATAAACTAATTTAGATGGAGTTCTTAGAGGATTAACAGTTAAATAGTAAGCATTCAGCATTAGCATTCATTAGTGTTAGTAGCATTAGATTATTGCTTTATTATCTCTGATAAATTTTAAACAAGATGTCGTGCTTTAATTATTAATTAAGGCATTTTAATTTTGAGAAGCTTGAAAAAATAGAAAAAAATGACCATACTAAAATAAATATTATCCATATTTATACCACTTGAGATATACCTAATAGTAGTTTTCTACATAGCATTCTATATTTTTCTATGTACATATACATTCTAGGTACATGGCTAAATTTTATTAACTGTTTTGAAACCCAAATTGATTTTTGCCTAAAATATGACTAATAGTCCTTGCCACTAAATAATTTACTTGGCATTTTCATGCTGTCCATTTTTTGGAGCAGATATATCATACTTTATTTACTAGATGCTTATTAAAGTTCCACTCAATGGCTTGCAGTTGTTCAATAATACTGTAAGGAACATCTTTGTGTGTCCATGTCTTTGTGTGAACAAGCACATCTGTATACGGTATATTTCTGGTTATTTCCTTAGTATAAATTTAAGTAACAAAATTTTAGGGATGGGGTTGGTGCCTGTGCAAAGAATACTTTTTACAGTGAAATACCTTGATGTTCAACTATTATAAATAAACGGACAGAATTTTGTTACCCATGATATCATAAATTGTTCTTCCAAAGTAATACAGAGAATATAATTGTATACATCTTAGCTGCATTTGAATGTACAAAAAATAAGCTTTTTATGGAGTATGGAAAACAATAAGTTTAAATTAGCAATTTTAAAAGATAAGTTTTAAAGTTATGATCATAGATCTCAGATTTGTTCTAATGAGTAAACTCAGCAGAATCCTAAATATGAAGAAAAATAAAAGGGATAATCTGTTGAAATCAATCAGGTACTAGCCAATCTTCTTAGTTAACGAACATTTATCAAATCTCTTCCAAGAAAGATCCATAGCCAGGAAAGCATTTGGATTTTACATACTTGGAATTTGAGACAGGTCTCAATTAATTACTTTGTGTTATAGACTGAATTACATCTCTATTCTCAACTCACAAGGTGAAGTTCTAAGCCCCAGGGCAGCTGTTTTGGAGATAGGACCTTTTAGGAGATAATTTAGATTGAGCGAGGTCATAAAGCAGGGCCTAATCTGATGGAGCTGGTTTTATAACCAAAGGAGACCCCAGACATCTTTGCCTCTTACTTTGTAAAGAAAGGTCAAAGAGAGGAATAAGTAGAGAATGAGGACACTGGCCACTTGAAGTCACAGCCTGCACACCAGGAAGACAGCCATCTCCAAATACCTATTCTGGTGGCAGTTTGCTCTTGGATTTCCAGCCCCCAAAACTGTGAGAAAACACATTTTCCTTAGTTAGGTCATCTGGTCTGTGGTACCAGGTCATGGCACCCCGAGCAGACAAATATACCTTGTGAAGTCAATCTATACACTCATCTATAATGTGACCAATAAAAAAGCACCCTAACATCCCTTTTTGTTCTACTTAAATGAAGATTGTAAATTGTATATAAAGTGTAAATAAAAGCAAGCCCAATCGAATAAACATGAGGCCACCATGTTGGCTCATCTGAAGGGATGGGCTTCCTATGGCAAGATGTCCCAACTTTTGTGAGCACATAGGAGAGGGGCTATACCGTTTGCTTCCGATAGGTGCTGCAATGCTCCAGCACCCAGACTCTGCAATGAACAGCATGCTGCCCCAGCTCCTGGTGTGATGTTAGGTAAGAGCCCCCTACTGTCAAATTCTTTATGATTCCCTCTGCTTCAGAGAGCTGCCTCACCCAAGGTCAGGCCTTTTCTTGACATGTCCCATTGTAAGAGACTAACCCATTAGGAAAATGAAGGATGGGTCATCTCAACCCACCTTGAGACAATTCAGCTTTGGTCTCTCCAGTTGGTAGGCAGAGGCTGTAACTGGACATGCTGCAGCCTGCCTTTGTCCTCTGCCAAACCCTACTTCCTACCCAACCTTCCACAGGTGCTGCTCCCAAGGACACTGACAAATAAACACCTTGCACACTTAGTTCCATCTCATAGTTCGCATCTCTCAGAACACATCCTGTGGTAGATAATGGGTAGAAACAGTTACCATAATATTTTCAGGTGCTATAGTTGCATTCTGCCTGATTAATTTTTTTCAAAACCTCCCCCCAAGGGAACCCATACCCATTATGCCAAGCCACTTGGCTCACAAAATCATATAGAGAAAATATAGGATAAGACTGTGTCTTATCTTTCTAAATGTTTCCCACCATGGTTGTATAAAATATGTAAGAATTTCCTGAAAAATTATATCTTAAATATTTTATTATTAGCTTTATGGATTATTTTTATTGAAAAAAAGTAGATTGCGGTCTAAACTAGATACAAAGATAAAAGTATACATAGAGATTTAATAGTTTAAAATTCAAATTGCTGAAGACTTTTTTCTAGAAGATTTGATGTTCACAATGCACACAATCCCATTTACTTATGCTTTTGTTGCAGTAGAAGTCTCAAGGTCAGTTTTTCTTTTCAATGTCTTCCTAGTATCAAACCCCTCCCCACTCTGACCCTAACAGATGGTTTATCTTTACCATAGTTTCCAGTCTATATTTTGACACTTTCCTTCTATGTGACATTCACAAAGTCACTTAACTTCTATGAGCCTTAGTTTCCTTTTTTATAAAATATGGGAAAATAAACATGATAGCTGTCATTTAAATTAAATAAGATAACATGTAGAAGACAGCGTGGTTTCTGGCACATACTACAAACTCAGTAAATTTGTTCTCTGTCTCTTCCTTTCAGAAGGACTATTAGAAAGATTTTGAGATAAGATTCTAGGGTCCAGCAAGCAAATGGCAAATATATTGAGGTAAGATACAGTCTACCTCCTGTAAAATTTTTTAATTCCACTCCTATTTATGGGACACTGTAACATGATACATATATAATTATGTGCAAGATAAACACTCTAGACTCAACTAGCTTACTGTCTAGTGGGATAATGACAGAGTGAGTAGAGAACTGTGACTGCATATATTGGAAGAATGAAATAGAAGAGTGCTTTTCTTTATTTATAGCTATATTTCTTAAAAATAATAACAACATTTAGACAGAGAGCCGTGTTGTCATCCTACATTAGCATGAAGAGTGTTGACTGTAGTCACGAGGCTTGTTTCCAGAACAGGAGTCCTGTTCCTAGCACTAACATGAAGATTAAGCCTAGGAAAATTGCAAAATAGCTGTCACTTTCAAGTGCACTCCCGGACTAAAACATGTGGCTTTCCAAGTGTAAGCCTTCTCTTTATAGTGCTTCTAATAATAGGCAAATGATATCAAGGAAATATGGGACTAGTGGTGGCTTTGATGAAATACGAATTAGTGCAAATTGAGGGTAAAATCATCTCGCCATGAACTATTACTGCTAAAAAAACACTATTGTATGCAACAAATGCAAAGGTATATACCCACTACTTGGACTCCTTACCCACCCTCACGATGAAGGACTTTACTTTCAATGAAATAAATAGCACAAGTGAGTGTCATTGATTCACATAATTTTCTAGGAACACCTTTTCTTTTCTTTGAAAGAGACGAAGATGTCAATTGTCTGCACCATTTTCTTTTTGCTTTGCAAAAAGCAATGCCATTATATGGTAGGGTATACAGTATCATTTCTATAAGGAATAAAGATTATCCCTGGCTTTTAATGGGAGAGCATTCTTTGGAATTTAATATGGCATGCAGGTAATAAAGACAGATCTTTTGTGATTTATCATCAAGAATTATAGAGAAAGTTATCATGCTGAAATAGAGAAGGTAAAGGAGAAAATGCTTTGTCAGAAGACTGAAAGTAATCCATCTGGTATAAGAAGAGGTAATGAAATTAACTATGAAGGAAAGGAGCAGCAAAAGCAGAGCACTGAGCATGTGCTTAGAACTTTGCATTCATTCATTATAGCAATTTGAAAACAAAGAACTTTAGGATCAGAGCATATATATTATCTACCTAAACTAATTTAGCAAATTAAGAAAGATTTGGGTTTGCACCTATATCTACCATAATCAAGCTTATTGTCTTTATAAATCCCAGATTCTTTAAAATTCTCCACTTGCTTATTAAGGAAATGAACAGCAATCCTTCTGTTGATCACCTTGAAGTAAATTCACCATTTGTCATAGCCAAAATACCTGTGGCTTCTGTATTTACCCAATCTTTCCACAATGGAGTAAAAGCATGATGGTTAACACATTGTGTCTCATTGCCCTACGTGGTACAAATGTGAAAACTTAAATAAAATACAATATAATTGTGTAATATATTATATGATTTTATAATAAATGCAATTATAATATAATTATACTATATTAATCTTAATTGATACAATGATTTATATAAGAAATTATAATTTCCAACATACTTTGATGCATCTGTGTCAATTTTTTTGAAAAATCCACAAAATTGGAAACTTAGTACTTAATGGGCTAAAGAGACAGCAGAGCCAGCTTTATTCTTTAACTGAAATCAAAGTTTCTGAAATCAAAGTTTCTAGATGCAAAGCCCTGTAATTTTCATAGACTTTTCTCTTAAACTCTTTACTCTTTTATGTGACAGCCTCTGAAATACACTTTCCTTCTATGAATTTCTCAAATATGGGATGATTTTTGCTGTCTCAGGTCTTCAGGTTGGACTCATTCCCATGCCTGCAATTCTGCTTCCAAGTCCTCCCCTCTGTTGGCACCCACACTCAGTGATTCCAGCTATTCTTGTAATTGTATTTTACATTTTACAAAACTTAAGTGACTGGATATAAGATAAACAATAATGTTTTTTCCCTTTCCTGGAAAACAATTCTCCAATGAGAAAGTTAGTTTCCTTCCTTTTCTCTTAATATCAGAATAATTGTATGATATATTGAAAAGATCATGAGCATTGGCATACTGCAAAGTTTAAATACTAGCCATGCTTGATTTCTTATAATCTATTTACTTCTTGTTGTCTCTGATTACTCCTTCATTAGAATGGGTATAAATTAATTTCTAACAGGGTCATTCCAACTCCTAATGAGATATCTATCAATACATGTTTTACAGTTACTCAGTGTGGCTTCTCTAATAGTACCAATGCTTTCCTTATCACAATTAACATGGATATTTGAGATGGAAGCACACTTGTTGCCATTAGACCATGAACCAGCTTCCAGATGTTCAACTGGAACTGGTAGTTAAAATAAAATGTTTTGCCTCCTACTTGGAGTCATCCTCAACTAAACAGAATTATTTTTATCACTGCCTATGGTCAGTTTTGTTAATTCATTGGTTTCTATTTTAAATTCTAATATTCATTTTATTTTGATTTTTTGGAATACGTGCATTTTCCTTCTTTATTCAATCAATGAACTTTTGATATCTATTAAGTAGCAGATGTTCTATGGGTCTTGTAAAATGATATGGTGGTGAGGTTGACACATTCCTCTTTCATTCTGTTGGCATGGATGGATGCTAAAACTGTGCTGTGACAGAACAACATGAATAAGTAATACTGGGAAGCTTTTGCATGGCAAGGCTACTATGTGACAAGTAGCGGGGAAATGCCACTGGTGGACATATTCCAGAAATATGCAAAGGTGTGCTAATGTGAGAGTGGATGCTTGGTTGGAAGAACTGCCAAGCCCTAGCACCTGAGAGACTGTGGGGATATGGAAGAAACTGAGCCTGATGAGAGATGGAATATGAGCTAGATCACATTGGTTTTGTTAGTCGCTTTTTTAGTCAGCTTTTCACTGCTGTGACCAAAGGACCTGACAAGACCAATTTTAGGAGGAAAGTTTTACTTAGGGGCTCATAGAATCAGAGGTCCCAGTCCATGGAAGGCTGATTTCTTTCTTCACGGCTCAAGGTGAGACTGAACAGTGTGGTGGCAGCATATGTGAGCTTGTCATATGTGAGCTTTGGGGGACATCTCACATTCATTCAGTAGCCTAATAAGTATTCCACTTTTCCCTAAAACCAATATGATAATCTCAGAAAACTTTTAGCAGAGAAATCATATAGCTTCTACCATGTTTGAGAAAGGCAAAACTTGTCTTAAGATACTGTCTTCCTACCAAAATTGTGTCTTCCAAGAAGATAAGGGAAACCGTTTCCGCATTTGTGCTTTTCCATAAACATTTAGGAATGACAACTACTAAATAGTCCTCAATGCATGACCCCTAAACTTCATATTATGTAAACTGACATTTGAATTCCCAGTATGAATTATAAGCTGTTAGAAATAAAACAACAAGGTATTGTTAAGTGTTCATAAGTAGGACCCTTCATGCTGACATGGACTGTGCTACTTATTTTCATGATACTCCCCTCTATGGGATTGGAAAGGAAGGAGCCACATGTTAAATGTATACTTTGCAATCTTGATGGGACTCTTAGACATGACCAACCTTGTAAGTATTGTTAAAACTAGGACTATATGGAAACTGGAGGCTCTCTGAGATCTGGTTCTGTTCATTCATTTTTTTTCTTTATTTTTATCCACAAAATCTTGACTGCTGATAAACCAGCATAAATTCTGAACAAGAAGATGCTCAAAACTCAAACAATTAATACTATCTTTAAACCAAACTAAAAAATAGTCATAATACAAAATAAAATAGGACTCTGATAATAGTGATTTTTGATTGGGTCTGTTACTAACATTTCAATTATTTTATTTTATTATGCCATTGTAAAGATACTGGAGAAATAAAAGAATTAGGAGACATGAGACTCCTATCTTGAGGTGGACACCTTACAATTAGAACAGGATAACATGTAAACTTTCTTATGTGAGGCAAATGAATTTAGGTCAAGAAAATTTTACCTCACCCTCTTGCCCTTTCTCCTCTTCTCTCTTTCTCTTGCTCTTAAGCAGTGCTCACTTTTATTCATCACATATCTATAAATGGAAGTGGGAGCTGTTCATATGTCCTCTTAGAAGCATTGTTAAGCACTTATTATCTGAAAGCCGTTATGACAAACACTCAGGAAAAAAGAAACAGACAGATGCAAAGTTATGGAGAAAACCAGATATAAATTTCATTTGTATCCAAAATAATTAGCTGTGTTTAATTACATTTTATTAAATGTAAGCAGTAAGTACTAAATTTGATAGTAAACATAAAATTCACAAATAAAGTAAATTCACAAGTAAAGTTCTATACCATGGTGTGTAAAATGTGGCCCCCTGACCATCAACATCAGTTTTGTCTAAGAACATGTTAGAAATGAAAGTTCCCAAGCTTTATCATAGGCTCACTGATTCAGAAATTGTGAGGGTGGAGCCCTAGAAGCAGCTCTTGAGCAAGTCTTTAGCACTCCCTGTTAGACAGTATATTCTGAACATCACTCCTCTACAACTTGCGTATATGCTTACTCATCTAATGGATACCTGACCAATCATCCCAAACATAGTGACCTAAGGCAAGAAGCATCACTTTGTCATTATTTCTCATGATTTTGGAGGTTAAGTAACCCATATGGTATATTTTCTGGGTCTCACGTATGACTATAGTCAGATAATTGTTAATGCCAGAATGACCTGATGGCTTTCTCACACATATGTCTGTAGCCTGGACTGGAATGGCTTAAAAAATTGGAACAGGTGCAGGTTTTCAGGCAGGTTTTATTCCAGTCTATATAGTTTCTCCATCATGGAAATTTCAGGGTAGCCAGAGTTCTTAAATGTCAGTTCCAAATATCCATGATAGAAAATGGATGGATGGGTGGATGGATGAATGGATGGGTGGAGAGAGAGGTAGAATGGGGTGGTAAGGAACTGTGTCAACTTTTATGACCTAGCTTTAGAAGATATGTACTTTTTCTATTCCTACTAAATAGGCAGTCAAAAAGGTCTTCCCAGATTGAAAAAAGGGGTATAATCTCCACCACTTGATGACAGAGTTGCCAAATTTTGAGAAGCAACCTCAGACTGAAAATAATTTCATAATTATCTTTGTAAAATATAATCTGGTAGAGTATCCATTTCTCAGTTGAAATGATAGAGATGGAGGGTGGTTAAATAACTCGCCCAAGATTTATCAGGTAGCAAATGGAAGAATAGAATTCAATCTCAGAGATCTCAAACTTTCTTGGTGCAATGCTGGTTTTCACGGTTTACTTTCACTCAAGATTAAATGGAAGATTGCATGTGAACTATTCCTTTGTATTTTATGGTGAGTTATTAAGACCAATAGCACTATCATCACTATTCTATGGACAAGGAAATAGGCGTAGATATATTAAATAACCTAGCAAAATTTTAAGGCCTTGGGGCTGGAGCGGTGGCTCAGAGGTTTTGGGGCTTAACTGGCAAGCTTGTGGACCTGGGTTCAAACCCCAGCACCACATACATAACTAAGTGTTGGAGCAACTAAGGCCATGTGAAAAACTAAATAAAGTTGTTTCTCTCTTTCTGTCTCTCTCACTGTCCCTCTTTCTTTAAAAAAAAATTAATGCCTAAAATTTATTGTGCCAAGATTTTAATGGAGATGGTTTTCCTCCAAAGCTTGCAGTCAAAGATTTTTATTGATCTATTTTACTCCTTGATATTAGTCATATCATATAACATACATGTTGTCATTTTTAGTTTTTATTTGTATGCCCTGTATTTTCTACCTATCATTTTTAAAATAATTGTGTATTGTGCCTATAATATAAAAGAAACAAGTGAAATAAATATTCCTAGTAAAGGAAATATACCATTGCTCTGAATTAGAAATAGTACCATCTGCCTTGGAAATTACTGAAAGTATGAAGTGATAGGAAGTAGGAAAAAAGGTGACAAAAACAGGGATGCATGAGGAAACTGGACATTGTTTAGGATGAAAAAAGAGAATAACCAGGGATAAAATTGCTTTCAAGTATATAAAGTTTATTTATGGGGAAGAACCAAAACTTAATCTCTCCCAAGGTAGGACAGCAATAAAACCAATGGATAAATATTGTATGTACAAAAGTTTCTTCAAAGAAAAAAAAAAGTCCAGTGTAATGATAAGAATTGCCTGGCAATATATTGGAATCTTTAGGATAAAAACTTATTTTTAAGCCAGCTGAACTTTTTTTTTGCAAATGTTGTAGAACACAATGGGAAAACTATCAAAAAGTCTTTGCATGAGTGGTCATTTCTAGTCCTAAGATTCCAAGATCATTGGGTAATTTATGAAGGATACAAAATAGAAGCAACTTTTCCAGAGGACAGGGCTGGAATACCAACCAAGCATCTTCTCAGGCTTAAGTGAGCATTTTTAATGGCTTTGACATAATCACAGGCTACACTGTAAGTCTACCAAGAATGGAGGAGAGGAGTTCCTGCATGCTGGCAGTGAAGGGGAAGACCAGGCCTTCCTCTCTGAGGCAGCTCAGGCAGCAGTTCATATAGTCATCCAGAAGCTGTCTTCTTCCCAGATGACAGTTTCAGGAAAGCAAGATCCACAGTGGTAGGTGTAGGGTTGTCCTCACTTAAGAAGCCCCACATCCCAGAAGTGCAAGAATCTCTTTTAGCCCTCCGTGGGAATAATATTTAGAGTCAACACAAGGGACACACATGACAAAATGTACAACATCCCAGAGAATGATGTATCCACCAGATGCTTACATTTTATTTACAGCTTTTCCCAGCCCAGATGTAGTTCACCATGTAGGGACAGATTTTTAACATTAGCTAGAAATATGTTGACAATCTAGCCTTATCAGAATTTTTAGGTGAATGGAGCAGTATAATTTTCTCAAGGTCAGGTTCTCCTATAGTAGAGATCATATTGTGTTAACACTTTGCCTATTGTAGTATTCAGATATAAACATACTAACTAGCATTTTAAAACATGTACTACAATGTCAGGTGCTCTACTAAGCAGTTGAAATGCAAAATTTCATTTAATCTTCAAAATATTACTGTGTCTCCATTGCTTGTTTTACCACCCCCATTTTGTAAACAAGAAAAATATGTTTTTTTTTCTTGGTGCAACAGGAAAGAGTTTATTGAATGGATAAGAAAAGTGAAAGGGAACATTCTCATGGAAGAGAATGGGTCCTCTCAGAGTGGAGAGAGTAAACTATCTTGACAGGATATGTTAGTTAACAAAATTACAGTTATCTAATAAATGACAAGGGCCAGAATTTGTATCTGCTTCCAAGGCCTAAGATTTTCAATCTTTTTTTTTAATTTACTGTGTATTTATTAATCTCCTACTATGTGCAAAGAACCTTTCTAGGAACTAGAACTGAATATGATGCATATAGAAACTATATATTGCTTGGAGAAAAAACCTGTACTGGATATTTACAGTTTGAAAATATCAAAAGTACTAAGTTATATTAAAGGAGTGCCCGTGATGCCAGAGATGTGCAATAAAACCAGCAGCTGATTAACTTCCCAAATAAAATAACTTGGATTGGTCAGGAGTAGCCCACAGGCTCTGCATCTTCCCTGGAACTAATAAATAAAAGAGGAAAATTAAACATGAATTACTAGTGCATGGGGTTGCTGTACTTTTACACTAGGTTTTATGCAATACTTTATTGCTACCTCAATTGAAAAAATGGCACTGTGGTTCACCTCAGTATGTTTAAATTAATAGGGATTTAATTTAATAGTAGTAATCACTTCAAAATGAGACTAACAAATAGGTTAAGTAAATAAATAATGCAATATTGAATAAGATTTATATTTATTATGACCTTGACTGGGTGTCACAAAGATGATCTAAATTCCCCATTCTCAGCCTTGGCATGGGAAGAAGAATTTATGACTATGGTTTCGGAGTAAGGTTGCCAGGTAAAATGCAGGACTCTGAGTGACATTTGAATTTCAGATAAATAATAAACAAAATTTTAGTATCCCAAATATTTCATGACACATACTTTTACTAGTCTTTGTTTTATGAAGTTCAAGTTTAGCTGGATGCCTTGTATTTTTATTTAATGAACATAATAATTCTACTGCAGGAGCTCCTGTGTTTGGTATTGTCAACCTCTCTTTGTAGAACTTGGATAGTCCCTACTCTCAGGAAATTCACTCATACACTCCTTCACCCAGTGAATATTTGCTGAAGGACTTCTGTGTCATTGTATTAGAGATGGACATATGGATGTTGAGATTTTATAGATGACTAAAACAACATGGTGAAAATCATTAGTCAAGAAGTGAGGCAAACAAAATGACCATAAATAATCAATATTTATAAAGTTTTTATGTCTATGCAAAATTTGATATATTTTCTGATTAGGTCTTCACATGATCCCTAGAAAATAGATATATCTTACATATGGAAGAACTGGAATGCAAGACTTTGAGATGTTGAGTAATCTATGACACAGTATGTAGCTCATAAATGGCAGAAGTTGGATTACATCCTTGTTGTGCTTAATAAAATAGCCTGAGTTCTGACCCATTCAATTCCACTAAATGAGATTGAGATAAATATATTTGTAAAGATTCACTTGAGAAGGGATTTGAACTGTATTTAATGCAAGGGGGAGTAGCCATATGAAATGGGTAGACTGGTCAAGGTGAGGAGGGTGGTCTTCTTGAGGAAAACAAAGATTTCAAGAAGGGCACATGGAAAAAAGTAGGATATCAGAATAGAATCATGGAAAGAAAACCAGGTAAAGTTAAGGCTGCCATGCAGCTATTTCAAAACTCATTTCTGATTATTTCATTCTGGCCAATTACTTATCATCTCTATTTAGAGAGAACCACAAATTAGAGTCATTTTAATTTTAATTATAAAAGTACAGAATAATCACATACTTTAAAAAATTTAATAGTCTTAACCTAATGTGAAGATAATAATAAGCAAAGATAGGAATAGCCACAAGAATAATATTTGAGTATTCACTATGGGATAGAAATTGCATATACTTTGCAAGTATTATTAAGTTCTTATAGCAACTCTACGAATTCAGTACAATTTTTGACTTATTTTAAAGGACAAGAAACTAAAGAATATTGAGTTTGAAATAATGTGCCCAAGAGTGACAGTCCTAGATCGTATGTTCAAATGATGAGACACATTCCCATGTTCTAAAATCCCTTTGTATCAGTTGAGTCAATGAAATGTGACAATGACACAGTGAAAGTGGGGATATCAATGTATAATGTACAACAACCATCGTGGGGACAGGGAAGCTGTAGGCACACATTAAATTGTACAGAATTGTTTTAATTCAGTAGTATATCTGTATTCTTTTTTCTGAGAACTGACTCTGAGAAAGAGGGCTACATAGAAGTCCTGGCTACCAGAATACCTTGTCCTCAGGGATTTTCATGTGCAGAAGGCAGTGGGAGATAAGAGGCAGCCTCGTAGCAAGGAAGTTCTGGGCACTCGCAGAGGATGTAAATATGGGCAGATGACTCTTGGGAGTAAGCTTTGCACAATTAACAGGATGGCCACAAGTAAACTGTGGTACTCACTAAAACATCTCAGACACAGAACTGTGTGCAAGACAGTCATTTATGGGTTTCTCTTAAAGGAAATGATAGAGCCTGAGAAATAGAAAAAGTAACATATACAGGCTGATATGTGCCATGTGTTTCAACATGCATTAAATTATTTAATGATCACAGTAAATCAAAGAAGTTGTAACATTATCATGTTCAATTTACAGATAGAGGCTAAAGCACAGAGAAGTTATATGCAATGTCCAATGTCACAGAATAAAGTAGAAACAAAACTCACATTGCCACTTCTTTTATTGTAAAAACGTATCTATTTTTCATCTGTGTGTTTCCCAAACATTCAGTTAGTCATTATATGTTGTAGTGAAAAAAAAATAGTCGTATTTCTTAACATTCAGGGCTGTCAGTCTCTGATATACACTGTTCCTGTCTATTTTATTTTTATATTTGTGAAAACATTTCTTGCATCATCTAGCATGGGTTATGATGCTGTATGTTTTGCATTGAGGAATGATGGAAGAATTTACCAGGGCCCCAACTATGTAGGATCCGTGGTAGAAAGTTAAGGTGGGGGCAGGGAGACCTCAATTGTGTATGACTATCAATCTAATACATTTTATAAATGCTAAACTGAAAAACAAGTCAATAAATTGTCTGCAGAGGGATTGCTAGGAACAAGCCATTATTTGTCCTTGATTAAAAGGCCAAATTTATATCTTGGCAGCATTTTTAGAAGTGTATGACAGGGGTGGAGTGGTGGCTCAGTGGTTACAGAACATGCCTGGCATGTGCAGGGACACGAGTTCAAACCCCAGCACCACATCATGCATGGCAAGGTGTCAGGGCAATTAAGGCCAGATGAGAGGCTAAGCAGAATTGATTCTCTCACTATCTCTCTCTCTCTCTCTCTCTCTCTCTCACTGACTTTCTTTAAAAAAAAAGAAAAAGAAAAAATGGCACGTATGACAGTTTCAGATGATTACAGGAGAAGCTTTAAGGATGGGGAGACAAAGAAAAGATGGCAAAATTGAACCAAGGACCATGGACAACATTCAGGGTTGATGGCACCCTGTCCTCTAGATGTGTATTTTTGCAAATCTTCATTTTTCTACTTCTTAAGTACTCAAAGAAATGGAAGAAAATCCAAACTTCAGTGGAAGATTATGACAGGGCATGAATGTTTTCAAATTACTAATTTTAAAATGAAACCATCTGTACAATTTAAGTTCAAGGGAGGAAGGATTGGGCCATAAGACCTTCAGAGAATAGTTTAATTTTCAAAATATTTATTGATTACAAATTTTCATTGCCTTTAAGGTATATACACTCTTACCATATGTTCTCCCACTCTGCCATCTCCTCTCTCACAACTCCCTGCCTTGATCAGTTCTCCAAAAGCACTCAGTTCTCCAAAGTCCTTCCCACCAGCAGGTCCTTCGACTCAATTTTCCCTCTACCAAGGATTCTCTCCCCCTATGTATCTATTTCCTGAATGCTCAATGCTAATGCTCCATGCTGCCTTGACTGCCTTATTGCTTTTCCTTTCTCTCTTATTCACTTAGATGTTGATTAACACAAACACATTTGAATTTAGTCATTTTACTTGGACCAGCATTATTTGGTGTAAGACCTCTATGACATAAGATAAAGTAATACTCAAACTAATCAAAATTTCTGAATAAATATAAAATCAGTTCTCTTATGAAATTAAGTCCTGGTTCATATCAATTTTTAAAAATTTTATTAAGGAATTGATTAGAGTTGGGAATCCCACTCCCCACTTTGCTTGATTTAATTTATCAATAGCAAATATCACTTTCCAATAAACCTTATGCCTTATGTTTTCTGTTCATTATTTACTACTTGGCTTCCATAACTAATACATAAAAGTCTCCATTGTCAGGGATTGTTTTTCTGTTTCACTAATGAGTCTTCACTATCTAAACACATACCTTATATATTGTAGGCTCTCAATGAGTGCTTGTTGAAAGATTGACATACTACTTCATATATAATATTGCACAAATGAATTTGCTTCTCACATATGCCCAGACTGTGGTAGGTAAATCCTCATTCAATGTTGTATTCAAAGCCAGAAGAGAAGTTACTTACAACAGGGACTGACAACTGATGACAGGAAAAAGACCTCTTCTAACAATGTTTACAGAATTAATGATCCCACTGAAGAGAATTTTCTTTATCGTCATTAAAGTGCTGCTCTTTTATGGGGAGTCAACAATTAGAAATCTGTGTCTATCTATTGCAAGAATTCTTGCTTGTAAAAATTAGAAATTTACACATAGAAAATAGAAATAACAGAGAGCTCAGAAACAAGCCACTGCAGATACAGTTAACTGAACTTCAATAAGAGCAGTAATCAGGCATACTGGGTAAAGGATAGTCTCTCTAATAAATAAGGATGGAAAAATTGGATGTCCACATGGTAATGAATGAAATTGGATTCTTAACCCACACTACATACCAAAATCAAATTGAAGTTGACTAAAAATTGAAGAATAAGCCCTGAAACCTTTAAATTCCTAGATGAAAACAGGAAAAATGTTTCTTGACTTTGATCTTGGTAACGATATTTTGGGTATGACACCAGAGACATAGTCAACGAAAGCAAAAACAAGCGAGTGATTATGTCAACCTAACAATGATAACACACATCAAAGAAAGTAATCAACAAAATGAAAATGGGAGAAAATATTTGCAAATGATACATCCAATGCAGTGTTATTAATTTCCTAAATATGCAAGAAACTCAAACAATTCAATAGCAAGCATCAAAACAAAACAATAATTTATTACAAAATGGGTGAAGGACCTCAATGCAATTTTTTTTCAAAGAAGACATATGAGAAGCCAAGAAATTATTTGTAATACTGCTGAACATCACTAATAATCAGGGAAATTAATTGTTTGGCCTAATAAAATAATTCATTTCAAAACAAAGTTTAAAAAATATCCAAAACTGAATTTAGCAAGTACTTAGCGATCAGCTAATTGTATATTCTTTGGATAATACTCAAATAAAGATATATAGATACAAATAAAATTATTACAGAAAAAAAGAATAAATGATATCTGTGTATCATGCTCCAAAGACCAAAGAATTAAAATAAAATGAATAAAAACTAAAAATAAATTTGATTAGTAAAATAAAAAGCTAGTATTTTGAAATAAATTATAAAATAGAAAATTTTAGTAAGTTTAATTAATGGGATAGAGGTAGGGAATTCTATAAATAAAAATAGGGATAATTCAGGGAACATAACTGCAGTTACAGAAAAATTAAATATAAAAAATTAAAGTTTTAATGTAAATATTCCTTGCTTTTATAACTATGTTAAAATGAATCCTATTGATACATATAAGAAACAGCCAGTAAAAATAAAATGAAAAAATATGTGACAACACTTCTTACAAAATCATTTGTAATACTATTAGAAACAATTTTAGTACCTGCTAGTAGGAGAGTAGAGAACTGCTTTTGATATTCTATATTATGACATACACAAATGCTAAGGTTGATATATGTCATCTTCTGAAGTAATAACACGCTACTGGACAAAGAAAATGGTAAAATAGCATGGCCTTAAATACGTCAAAGTTTTTTTTTTTAATAAAAATTAAGTCCCAATTAGTCAAAAATATATTGTCACTTTGTATATATATTTTTTTCTTTTTTATTTATTATTTATTAGATGATATAGAGTTACAATTGAGGGGGAAACATTATCAAATATTCCAGAACAAATGAATATATACTTAGTTATCTAGGGCTAATGCCATGTCCTGGATGCCCAGCTTGGGTTCCCCATGTTGATGTTACCCCCAGAAGAACCGCTAAGCGAAATGGATATCTCGTGGAGATCAGACAACAATTTCTGAGATGAGTCCCCTATATTCGGTGCCTCCAGTCTCCTAGGTGATTTTCCTAAGCCCTCCCCCAGACCTGTACCCCAGCCTATGCCTCCAAGTATCCTAGGGAGTCTCCCTGTTGAGAAAAGAATCATACAATTTGAAGTTATTATTAGCTTAACCACTAACATACTGCTTCCCAATGTATTCTAGCTTCCACAGATGAGAGAAACGATTTGGCCCTTGAGTCTCTGAGATTGGGATACTTCACTTAGCATAATTCTTCCCATCTCTATCCATTTGATTTCAAAAGACATAATATTGTCATCTCTAATGGCTGAGTAGTATTCCATTGTATATATGTACCAAAGTGTTTGTATCTACTCGTTGAGTTAGGTGCATCTGGGTTGGTTCCATAATCTAGCTATAGTAAATTGAGCTGCTATAAACATTGAGGAAGCCATATCACTATAATATGCTGGTTCTAACTCTTTTGGGAAAATACCCAGGAGTGGGATAGCTGGGTCATAAGGTTGTTCCATCCTTAATTTTTTAAGGATTCTCCACACTGCTTCCTATAGTGGCTGAACCAATTTGCAGTCCCACCAGCAGTGTGACAGTGTTCCCCTTTTCCCACAGCCCCTCAAGCATCTATTGTTCGAATTTTTCATTTTTGCCACTCTAACAGGAGTGAGGTGGTACCTCATTGAAGTTTTGATTTGCATTTCCCTTATAGCTAATGATGTAGAGCATTTTCTCATATACTTATGGGATTTCTGGACTTACACTGGTTGAGAAGGTTCTTTTAAGATCTGTAGCCCATTTATTGATTGGATTATTTCTGATTTTGGTGTTTAGTTTCTTTAGTTCCTTGTATATTCTGGATATTAGCCCTCTTTATGAGGTGTAGCGGGCAAAGGTTTTCTCCCATTCTGTAGGTTCTCTCTTGATGCTCTTGACTAGATCTTTAGCTGTGCAAAAACATTTGAGTTTAATGGGATCCCATTCATTTATTCTTGACTTTACTGCTTGAGCCATGGGAGTTTTGTTGAGGAAGGTGCTGCCAACTCCTATGTCCT
>PVKS010034645.1:0-20712 GCA_004027875.1 Aplodontia rufa
CATTAGGGGGATGGCTGTATAGGATACTTGGAGGTGTAGAGAGGGGGATGGGGAGGGGGTGGGTATATGAAGAACTCATAGGATTCTGCAGATTGGGATAATGGGGGAACCATCCCAGAAGCAGATGTCATTCCTCCACGAACTACCCATTTAACGCATGAGTTCTTCTGGGGGAAACTGCAATAGGTAAAATCCAAGGTGGTTATCCATGATCTGGCTTTTCCCCTAGATAACAAAGTTTTTATCCATTGATTGCTAATGTTTTGATAATGTTTCCCCCTCAACTGTATTTGTATTCTTCTAATAAAAAAAATAAAAGTATAAAAAAAAGAAAAAAAAATCCATCAGGTATTGGCCTTTTTTTTTTTTTATTGGAAGGCTTTTGTTTACTGTTTGAATTTGCTACTTTGGATTGGTTTATTGATTTTCAATGTCCTCCTCTGTTAATTTGGGAGTGTCATATGTGGCCAGGTATTTGTCCATGTCTTCCAGATTATCAGACTTGGAAGGGTACAGTTTTTCAAAATAAGTTCTGATAATCCTCTGGATTGCTGGTGAGTCAGTGATTATGTCTCCATTTTCATCTGCGATTTTGTTGATTTGCTTCACTTCATTCTTCCTTTTGGTGAAGGGTCTGTCAATATCATTTAATTTTTCAAAGACCCAACTCCTTCTATTTTTGGTTCTTCATTTTTTTTTTTTTTTGTTGTTGGTCAATTTTCAGCTCTGATCTTGGTTACTTCCTGCCTTCTTTTCGATTTGGGATTAGATTGTACCTCTTTTTGTAGGGATTTTAGTTGGAGCATAAGTTTATTTATTTTGTTTCTCTCCTGATTTTTGATGAAGACACTCAGTGGTATAAATTTTCCTCTTAAGAAAGCTTTCATACTGTCCCAGAAATTTCAATATGTTGTGTCATCATTTTCATTCATTTCTAAGAATTTCTTGATTTCTGTTCTCATTTCATCTTTGATCCATTTTTCATTTATTAGGGTGTTATTCAGTCTCCCAAGTATTTATGTACTTTCTTGATGTTACTTGCTAAGATCATACTGTTGTGGTCTGACAGGATATGTGGGATTATATCAAGTTTTTTTGTGTTTGCTAAGATTTCCTTTGTGCACTAGGATATGATCTCTTTTGGAGAAGGATCCATGTGCTACTGAGAAGAAGGTAAACTCAGCTGATTTGGAATGGAATATTCTGTAAAAGTCTGTGAAGTCCTATTGAGTATTCTCAGTAGGGCTGGTTTTTATGTTCATGTATGTTGCTGATTTATTCTTATCATGCACATATTGATTTCCTCCATCACATTTAATGCTGAGTTTTGCAGGGTGTAGTGTCTTTGGCTGAAATTATTTTCTTTCACAGTTCAAAAAAATATCATTCCATGCTCTCCTATCCTTTGTTGTTTGATCTGATAAATCCACAGTAATCCTTATTGGTCTGCCTTTGAATGTGATTTAGTATTTTTTTCTTCTTTTAAAATTCTTTCCTTGATTTCTGTTATTCATTTTGTATATGATGTGTCTTAGGGAGTTTCTCATTTGGTTAAGTCTATTTGGTGTCCTGTAGGCTTGAATTTGAGTTTCTTTCTGACATGAGGGAAATTGTCTTTGGCTATAACATTAAGAAGGTTTTTTATGCTGTTTGTTGTTTTATGTTCTCCCCTATCCCAATGATGCTCAGCTTATTTCTTCTCATCTTGTCCCATGCTTCTTGGAAGTTCCAATCATGCTCAGTGAGTTTCTTTTCTTATTTATTCTCCTTGAATTCAAGATTGCTCAGTCTGTATTTGTTGTCTGGTGTTCAGTCTTTGAGAGGTAAGTTATATTTTTTTACTGAATTTATTCTGATATTAATATCTTCCATTGAGTTTTTAATTTGGTTGACTAAATTAAACTCTGCTGTGTTTCTTTTCAGAATGTCTAGCTCTTTATCAAAGTAGTCTGTCAGTTCCTGCAATTGCTGTCTTATTTCCTTCCCTAAGTCATCTTTTAATTCTTTGTTTTAATAATCAGATTGGTGATAGTTTTTTCTCGGTTTTCATCTCTGATTCTGTCTGTGGACTCCTTGGCTGGAGGGTTGTGGATTTGAGGTGGAGAACTGCTTTCCTTTTTCTTCAGTTTCAGGTCTAGGAGTAGGCCTGTGTTCCTTCTTAGGTTATATTAATTTGGAGATGCTGACAAGTTGTGGGGTTTTTGTGTCTTCAGTAACTTGTGCTGGGTGCAGTATGAGAAGTTGAGATTAACAGCTGTTAATCTATGGTTAATTATAGGCCTTTGAGATTTCTAGTACCTCACAAGATAAGGCTTAAGAGACAGTATGAACTGCCAATGGGTAATATAAACAGTGTTAATTTGGTTAGTTTGTTTCTTCTAAGTTTGTTACCATGTTAATTATCACTTTTTGAGTCGAATGGTCGGATTAATAACAATCTTTGGTTACAACACTATTAACCATCAGACTATAACTTGATTAATACTAACCAAGTGTTACGAAATTTGGCAATGACATAGGATTTCCATTCAGGCCCTCCATAAGCATGAATAAAGAATATGTTCAGTTACTGTAAGAGTATTCCAAATTACCGAAAATAAAAAATAAAAATCAAAGAATGAACAAAAATAAAAACAACAACAACAAAAAAAAGGAAAGAAAAACAAGGTGGGAGAGAGAGAGGGAGAGGTTGGGGGATTGAAGTTGGGGGAGGTTTGAGTGTTAGAAGAATAGAGTGGCTATTGCCAGAGAGTAGAAAGATGTGGGTAACAGAGAAATGGGCTACTAGTGGGCTTTGCAGCCCTGACCCCAGGGTGCGTGGAGAGTACTAACATTTACAGTAAAGCAAGTGTTCAAGGGAAAGGTAAGCAGTATACAAGCAGAAAGAAGAAACATGTTCATAGCAACACTTACTACCCACAAACAAATGCATTAAAAGAGAAAAGAATTCAAATTCAAATCTGATGTGTGGACTTGAAGCAGCCCTGCTGATCACCAGTAAAATCAGATCAATTTTCTTGAAATGTTTTCCCAGAGCCTGGTGGCTTGCTGGTTGGGAGGAGTAGGGGAGGGAGCTGCCCTAAGGCAGCTGCTTTGCTCCCCAATCCAGGTATCTACGGTTTCACTGTCCTGCAGACTATACTGTCTCCAGGCTCTTCTCTCAGCTTCCGCTGAATTTGCCCTGTGGTCGTAGGTAATGGGTGACTGACAGAAAGTTCCACCTGCTTTGCCTGTGTGCTCAAAATGGCAGCACCCAGTACCACTTAGGGCTGGACAAGGGAACAACGTTCTCTCTTCCAGAGCAAAGATGCCAAGGGCTTTGTCCCAGTTTAGGTACAGAGCAGAGCACTTGTTTGCCCTTTCTCCATAAACAGCAGAGTGTAGAGTCCCCGCAGGATTGTGGGGAGCTCTGCACTAGACTCTCAGCTCTGTTGTCCTGCCTGTTTGTCTGAAAACACTACAGTCTGACCTCCTCCTAGATGGGAGGGGGAATACAGCCCCTTCTCTGCAGCAGAGAGAACCTGCTAACCCCGTCTCTGTTGGGTTCAACTGGTCAGAGTGAAACAAAGAGAGTCGTCCCTGCTGCTGTATCAAGGGGTGAGTAGTCCCCGGTGACCAGCAACCAAGTGGGTCTGAACAAGTTCCTCTTTTCTACTTGCTACACCTGAGTCTACCAAGTCACTGATCTCCCACTGACCTGCTTTGTGTTCAGCGAATCTTTTCCAATGCACGTTCCTTGTTGGAAAGTAGTTATCCTGGCATTTCTTATGTTCATGTCACAGAAGAGTGCTGCGGTGCAACTTGCTTGCCATCTGCCATTTTTCCTAGGTATGACTCTTAAGTTTGTGGTTGGACAAATGGTGGATGGAAACACAGAGCAAGAGCACTTATCTGCAAGTGAAGGTGAGATTAGTGCCCTGTCCTGGCTGGCAGGAACCGGACAATGCTCTCATTCAGGCGGTGAACTGAGGTTAAAATAGACCCACTGGTCTTAGGTTCTCCAAACACTTTATTTCTCCCTTTACCACGGCTAACAGCCTCCAGGCGCTTCCCCGCCTTCCCGCTTTTACAGGCAAGGCCCTTAAGGCATTACATTTAGAGACAAGGCTATTCACATTCAGAGTCCTTGTTTCTACTGCCGTACCAGAGTCCGTGTTTCTGCAACCGAGGCTCTTACTGCCTGCGTCTTCTACCGCTGCTGATCTCTCCGCCGTAGCTGCTGCTGCTGCTGCTGCTGTTGCCTCCATGCTTCTGTGCTTCTGCTTCAGGACAGGGCGGGTTGCTTCTTCTCTGGCTGCTTCCTTCTTGGGCCGCTTTCTCTACCTGACTAGTCGCTACTCTATTTATCCATTACAATAGCCAATAGGGGTACAATGCAAACACATTTATACAATTGTAACAAATGAGTAACCTAATAGCTTAGTCCTGCCATCAGGCATTACATCACTAAGGAAGATACAAGCCAGCTGGGTCAGAGTTGTTTACCACCAATTCTTTTACAAGCCAGCTGGGCCTCATGTTGGGGGATCCCCAACAATTAGTGATACTTTTTTTTTTTAAAAGAGAGAAAGGGACAGTTTTTAAAGAGAGAGAGAGAATCAATTTTATTTAGTTTTTCATGTGGCTTTCATTGCTCTCACACTTCATTGTATATGTGGTGCTAGGGTTCAAGCCTGGGTCCTTGCACATGCCTGGCAAGCACTCTAACCACTGAGCTACTGCTACAGCCCTAATGCTTGTTATTTTAATTTGCCAGTTTTTACATATACTACTTATTTTTCTTAATGTTTGGGTTAAGTATGTACAGAAGCAGTGGTTCTTAATTGGTGAGGTGTATAGAAGCTTGTATGGAGTGCAGAATTTTCATTACAATTTGTTGTTCTTTGGTCCCCAATTTACCTATGAGTATGATATGCAGACTCTGCCATATCTGTCTAACATCTATTATTGGTTCTAGTATTTCTTCTAATTTTGTGCTGTTGTGGTTACCTTTCACTTCTGCTCCCAATTTAAATTTAAGTTTGTATGTATTCAAGATGAAATCTAAATATATGCATCTAAATAAATATATATATATTTAAAGCATATAAATGTCTTTCTAAAAAACATGTGTTAGAGTAACATGCAGGAATATTGTAATGATTAGTGGGAATTAAGTTGCCAGTAGTTGGCTAATTTTGGATGGGATGAGGTTGTGGAGACAGGTGTATTCTTTTTAAAAAGTAGGTTTATTTTCATTTAATGATTATCACTGTTTTAGTTAGCTTTTTGCCCCTGTTACTAAATGACCTGGTAAGAACAATTTTAGGAGGAAAGGTTTATTAGGGGGTTCCATTCCTAGGGGCTCAAGGTGAGGCTGAACATGGAGGCAGAAAAGTGTGGCATACGGAAGTGGGTCAGTGCATGGCTCCAGGAAACAGAAAGAGAGACTACACTCACCAGATACAAAATGTATATCCCAAAAGTACACTCCCAACAACTCCTCCAGTTACACCCTACCAATCTACAGTTAATCCCCATCAGTGGATTAATTCACTGATTGAGTTAAGGAACTCATAACCTAGTCATTTCACCTCAGCTTTTTTGCATTGTCAATCATGAGCTTTTGGTGAACACCTCACATCCAAACCATAGCAAACACATATTTTAAGTTTACAGTTTGATAAATTTTGGCATGTAACTGTAGTTACATCAAGATATAAAATATTTCTGTCTTCTTTAAAATGTCCTTTCCCCGCTTTATAGTTCCTTGCCTCTACACACATTCCATCTCCCAAGCAATAATCTGTTTTCTCTCATTATAAGTTTGGCTTTTCTACTATTCATATAAATGGCTGTAAATTTTCATTTGTCTTGGGTGGATACCCTAACGATAGAATTGCTGGATGTTATGGTAAATATATGTTGAATTTATAAGAAACTGTTAAACTGTTTTCCAGAGTGACAATAGCATTTTGTATTCCCATCAGCAATGTTTGAGAATTCCAGCAGTTCTATTATCTTAGATAATAGATACTTGAGGAAATAGATAATAGATACATAGATACTATACTACATAGTAGTATAGTATTTTATTTTTGTTTTAATTTGCATTGTGTGGAAGACTAATGATGTTGAACATCTTTTTATTAATTTTTTTGTTTAATCACAATGTGTGTGTGTGTGTGGGTGGGTGGCTTTCATTTTGTTTGAGTGTCAGATATATATTTTCAGGTATTTTCTCTGAATCTGCAGCATGTTCTTGTATTTTCTTAAATGTGTCTTTAGAAGATCAAAAGGTTTCTAACTTTGATTAGCAGATTTTGTCAATATATTAGTTGTGTGATGCTGTTTAACAAAGCATTGCAAAATTTAGTAGTAAAAGTAACAACAATGTTTATTCTATATTAATATTCAGTTTAGGAATGGCTTACCCAGGATAGCTCATTACTGGTCCACTAGATGTTGGCTGGTGCAGCTTGAAAGCTAAGGATTGGAATTATCTGAAGGCATACTCACAAGATTGTAGGCACCTGAGTTTGGAGTATTTGAATAATTGTATTTTGGTACAGCTTGGGAACCTGTCTCTCTTTCTATTTATTTTATCAAGTACAATAACTTCATGATAGTTGAACTTTTAAATGGTGTCTCAGGGCTGTAAAGGAACATGTCCAAAGAAATTGAGACAATCCCACAAAATCATTTTGCTTTTTGTGAGTTAATCTCAGCATCACTTTTCTGCCTCTTTCTGTTTAAGTTATAGTTATAAACGTAGCTTCAAAAATCCTGCATTAAAGGAGGTAGAGAAGATATGGAAGAGAGTTTTTGCCACATTTTAAGAAGCAGATGTAGGATAGATATGTATTTGTATGGCTGTCTTTGGGGACAGTACAATCTCCCATGATGATTTTTTGTTTGTTTGTTTTGCCCTTTCCCAATGTGATATAACTGCCTAAATCAAGATCATAAATTTTTTCTCCAGTGTTTTTCTTCAAGAAATTTTTTGTTTGAGCTCAAACATTTATTTCTGTGGTGCTTTTTTAGTAATTTTTGGGTACAGCAAGAAGTAAGGATTGAGGTTTATGTATTTCCATTTGAAATTCAATTGTTTTGGCTTTATTGGTTGAAAAAAATATTCTATCCTCATTGCATTACCTTGGTACCATTTTAGAAAATAAGTTGGACATATAGTCAAATTGTCAGTTTCTAAAGGAATGCCTACTAGATTTTATTGGAATTGGTTTGACTCCATGATCAAATTGAGGAGACTTGATAATACCGATTCTTCCCATTTATAAATATGGCATATTTCTTCGTTTGTTTAGATCTTTAATTTCTTACATCATTGCCTTTTAATATTTAGCATTCAAGTCTTATACATCTGTTGTTAAAATTATCCCTAAATGTTTAATATATTTAGATTCTAAAGCAAATGCTCGAAATGTTTTTCAAAAAATTTTGTTTTCCTATAATTCTTTGCTTGGGATAGAGAAAAGATTCAGTATTGATTATTGACATTATCTTTTATGGCCTTCTTAAACTTTTGAACGCTAGATCACTTTCTTGTTTGTGAATTTCTTGGTACTTTTCTACCTACGCAGTCATAATCTTGTGTGATTTTGGAAAGGTTTATTACTCTCTTTCTTTTTTTTTTTAAAAAAGAGAGGTGGGGAGAAGCAATCTTCATTTAGTTTTTCATGTGACTTTCATTCTTCAGACACTTTGTTGTGTACGTGGTGCTGGGGTTTGAACTTGCGTTCTCGCGCTTGCCAGGCAAGCACTGTAACCACTGAACCACCGTTCCAGACCCTTAGTACTCTCTTTCTAATGCATAATCTTTTACATCTTTTTCATGTCTTATCTCACTGTATAAGGCATTCAGAAGGATATCAACAAGAAGTGGTAAGAGTTGCTGTCTTGACCTTCTGCCTCATTTTAGAACAGATGTCTTTTATCTTTAATCTTACAATAGCTGTACTTTTTCCATAATTGTCCTTCATCAAGTTGAAGAAGTTCCATTCTTTACCAAAAGTCTATTCTGCATACAGGAAACACATTATCTGAACTAGGAAAAATTAAGAAATTTAATATAAAATGATTAGTTATTAAAAGGTTGTAAAAGTGGAAGCTAAGTTATCAAGAAGTAGCAGATAGTATACCTCAGCTAGACAGAGGAGAAAGTTAAGGGACCAAGAACTTAAAAGATGGTCCTCCTATTTTAGCTCCCTCAGGCTTAGCTTTTGATTTCTTTAAAAGGAATTTGGTACTCATATGATTTGCTGATAGAATAGAAACTTGCTAGAAATCCCATCTTTCTGGCCAGGGGACCAGGGAAAAAGAGGTCCAATGAGCCAGATGATATGGGAATAATCCCAGAATGGAATGACCAGAAAAAGAAATCTCTTAATGAGATCTTGTTAGAACTAGTACAATTACAGGGCTCACCTCTAATTGGCATGTGCATGGGACAGTATCAGGCAGCAAGGCAACAGCTTTAAGAGCAAAACTGCAATTAAAACCACCACCCAAGTCCCAGAATGACCCATGAGTCATTTTGAGAATGATCCAGAATGACTTGGAGTAGTACGGAAGAAGCATAGGAAACAAAACTGACAATTGAAACTAACAGGGCTTGAAGACTGAACCTAGCCAGGCTATTGCTCACTATCAAAAACAAACAAGCAAACAAACAAACAAATAAAGAAAAAATCTTTTACTATGACCCATAGTTTCATAACTTAATAGTAGAATATCCAGAATAATTCCAAAATCACTCTTATTTGCAAAGAACAGCAACAACACAAGTGACTACTACTCAAGAGAAAGGATTAGGTATGCAATTGTCAGGCAGAGCCTTATAAAGGAGCTATTATAAATGTTTTCCATGAGATAAAGTGAACATATTTGCATATTAATGGGAAGAAGAGTTTTTATCAGAGGACTAGAAACTATTTAAAAATAGAAATTATGGAACCGAAAAATGTGATATGTGAGATTAAAATTTGCAGTGAATGGGCTCAATAGCAGAATGGACATGAAAGAAGAAAAAAGCAATGAATTTAAAGATAAATCAATAGAAATTAATTATCAATTCTACCTAACAGAAAAAAATGATTGGAAAAAAGTGAACTGAGACCCACAGACGTGTGTGAGACTAGTAAAAGATCTAATATTTGTTTTGTCAGAGATCCAAAAAGAGAGAAAAAAACAAGTTCATAGTAAGAAAACATTTGAAGAAATAATGATTGAAAACTTTCCAGATTTTGTTAAAGAATATATATTTCCTTACTCAAGACACTTAGTGAACCAATCCCAAGTTAGATTTGCTCAAAGAAAAACCATATCCATATACATCATCAAAAATGCTTAAATCCAAATCTAAAGAAAAAAATTGAAAGCAGCCAGAAATTTTAGATGGATTGAATTCAAATATTTATTACATAGTAAAGTTGTACTTCACAAATGAAAAACTGATACTTGAAGCAGTCCCTTATGCTGAGAAACTGCAGTTCACATTGTTATATGTTTACAGTAAAAGGAATGGCATTCCTTATCAAAGATCAGAAAAGCAAATTCAGCCTGCTACCTATTTTTATAAATAAAGTATCATAGGCACCCCCCCCCATGCCCATTTGTTTACCTATTGTAAATAGCTGCTTTCAAAGTACAAAAGTAGATTTGAAAGGCTGCAACAGACTGTATGGTCCACATGGCCATATGGTTAGATATTTGCCAAGGGGCTCTTTAGAAAAGGAGTGTTTTCTGACCACTGATTTAATTTGATACAAATACATCATATCGTACTATCTCCCAGTTTAGAGAGGTGGAGGGAGAGGGAAGTGGGGAAGAGTTGGGAAGAGGTCCAAAGGAACTTGAGGGCAGAGGAAGGAGACAGTTTAGTTACATTCGTACTTTCTTCCTTTTAGTATAGCTTATAGATTGCTCTGTATACTTTTGATCTTATCTTCTTTAGGAAACTTTTTCATTTTGTATACATTTTCCTTCATGTATTTATAATTTTTTCTTCCCTACTGACTGTTACTTGGCCTTTAAAAACTTATTTAAATCTCTTTCAATCTAGATTTGATTTAAGTAGATCTCTTTCTAGTTATAACTCAATTTTGTTCTTTACTAAAGTCAGGTTTTATATGCTTTAGTAAAAATCCAACATCTAGTTTTATATACTTTAGGTACAACTTCTCAAAGGAGTTTATTTATGCCATATGACTTTATATCTTCTCTGTGCCAGTCTCATTCTTATATGCACTGATTTATTTAAAATGTAGAATATTAGATATCACTACAAAATTGGACACTGTTGGTTATTTCTTTTCTTTTTCATATGAATCAGGGGTTTACTTATTGTTGTTTCAATAGTCAAATAGTAAACTTCAAAAGTGTTAGAAAAACAAATTTTCTTGTTTACCTCTTCCAGTGCCTTAATTCTACAAAGCAGAGACAGCCACATATATAGCCTTTTACTTATTTCTTCTGCTATTTCCTTAGGTTTCATTCACTGCCGTTTTTGACTCAGTTTGACACCTTATGGCTTTGTGCTATAGAAGATGGGAATTGGAATTTGATTTTCCTTATACCCTGAATGGAGATGGGGATGTTCATAATTTGATAATACATAAATTTTGTTTGAAGTATTGTTTGATGTTTACCATTCTGTTCAAACTAGCTATTGTTCATAGCTGAGCCATTCTACAATTTTTTTTTCTACTTCCTTTTTCCCCCATAGTTGTAATAAGCTTCTATATGAATTTTAGGACAGGATTTCTTTTTCTGCAAAAATCATTGAGATTTTAATAGGAATTTTATTAAATTTTTTGAGGGTGCTTGTAGAAACTTTATTTAGACAAAAAGTGGAAACAAGCCAAATGTCTTACAACAGGTCAATGGATAAACAAATTATAGGCTATCCATGCCATGGACTCCTGTACAGCAATAAGAAGGAATAAGTTACTTTATACAAAAAGTGGTAGATGAGTACTAAAACCATATTTGAGCAAAAAAAGCTAGATATAAAAGACCATGTATTATATGATTTTGTGTAGTGAATCTTGATCATTTTGGGTTGTATTGACATCTTGATAAGAACTCTTCCAAATCAGGGGAACAGATGTCTTTCCATTATTTGTATCTTTAATTTCTTTCAGCAATGTTTTCTTGTTTTCAGTGAAAAAGTTACCTCCATGTTTAAGATTTTTAAGTTCTTTTTCATGCTATGAAATAATTTTTTAAAATTATCTTTTCTGATTGCTCATTAATAGCTTACAGAAAGCAATAACTGTTTTGGGAAGTTATTTAATATATGTCATTACTAAATTAGTTATTTTCATTCTGTATTTTAGTAGCAGACTAAATTTGAGTTGAATTCAAATGGACATCAAAATTCAGAATAAATGATCATTTTTGAATTGAATCTGAATACTAAATTTTAATTTTTGTTCTCCAAACAAGAGTTAAACTTATCAAAGTGCACTAATTTGGAACTGTACATATGGAAGAATGCTAGTTTATCAAAATAATTTTTTAAAAAAATTTTCCCAGTTTTATGAAAATAATATTTTGAAATAGTTTAGTTTGAGTTCTTGATAACTTTAAAAGATTGTGAAAATGATATTTCTGCTGTACAATTTAGAATGTCTAGCTCTTATTTTGCTATTGATGTGTCTACAGAAATTGTTGGGTATGTAATAGTATTAGATTTTTTTCCTTTTTGGGTGGGATACACAATTGTGTACAGATGATATATTTCAGCTTTCATTTCTGTTTTTTTTTTTCTTTGTTTTTGTTTTTCATTCACAGGCCACAGAAACACTGTTTAGAATGGGAGTGGCAAGAGGAACCATCACAACATTAAGAAATGGAGAAGTAAGATGAGAATTTTGGTATAATTATTAGTTGTTGATTCACAGTTTAAAGTTTTTAAAATATAAAATATGGTGAATTGTATGATGCTTTGGATAATAAATAGAGAAATATTTGATGTACCTCACATTGAAACTACCTGCATGAATCTATTTTAGTTCATAGATTACTAGAACTGGATCTTAGGTTGAAAATAAATTGCTAGTCTTTTATCTTTGTTTACCAGTTTTTTTTTTTTTTTGTAAGAGAGAGAGTGAAAGACACAATCAATTTTATTTAGTTTTTGTTGTGGCTTTCGTTGTGCTGACAGTTGTGTACGTGGTGCAGGGGTTTGAACCCGTGTTCTAGCGTGTGCCAGGTAAGTGCTGTAACTGCTGAGCCACTTTTCTGGCAGTTTACGAGTTTACGAGTTTCTTTTACTCGTAAAAGAAAATGACATTTCCTAGTAATAAGTCCTACAGACATTTATTTTTTAATGAAAATAATATCTTGCTTTGTTATTTCTTCCATTTTATGTTATACAGTACTAACACTTCTTTCTTAGGATAAAATAATTTGAAATATTAACATTTTTTGTTGGCTGAGAGGAGGTGAGAATTTTGTAGTTGTATATGTGATGTTGGTAATCAAACCCAGGACCTTGTGCATGCCAGTTTCCACTGCTTATTCACCTCTCTAGCTCAGTCAATTGTCTAAAAACATTTTCTACCTCCTGAATTAAATTTCTATTCCAAAATTGTTATCAGCTTGATTATTACTCTTTTCCTCCTTTGCTCCTTCCCTAAGACATGTTTAGATTGAGTGTTATGTTGTAATGTTCATTTTTCTATTATGGTAGCAGATTAATATTTAAGGATAAAATATAGTGCTTACTATTTTGAAATTGAAATTCTTGGTTAATTATTGAAATATGTGTTATTCAAAAGCCTAAATATTTATTCACACAAAGTGGAATTGTTTTACTACATGGAGCTAAATTTGGTCAATAAATGTGCTCATTAGGTACAAATGTGCTATCATTTGAAAAGTAATATACCCTTAAATATTTAATTTTGTATTGGCAAATCACTTTGTTGTAATTTTTAACACACATTTTGTTTATGAGGCGAGACTTAATTGATCCCTTCATATTCTTTTTTTTTTAAAAGAGAGAGGGAAAGAATAAGTGAGAGAAAAAGAGCATCAATTTTATTTATTTATTCATCTTCCCTTTGTTTCTCTGACACTTAGTTTTGTATGTGGTGCTGGGATTTGAACCCGGGTCCTTGCGCATGCCAGGCAAGCACTCCAACCACTGAGCCACCTCACACATCCCAGATCCTTTGATATTCTTAATAAACAGAAGTATGTTGTACTATTAAAGGAAAGATATTTTCCTAGTAATATAATCAGAGCTATTTATCTGGCTAGAATGTCTGATCATGAATTTCAGATTTTATTAATATATGCTTCCTCATGAGGGTCAATGAACTTTTAAACTTTTTCTTCTGTTATAGGAAGGTTGGGGATTAAATATGTATAGTTTTATAAGTAATCATCTGAGTATATCAGTACTTATTTTAATCTATGGAGAGGGAATATAGCTGGTTTTTGATCTATTTCTTCCCTTGTTATTGGGTAGTACTCCATGTGACCAATGTGATATATAGGTATTGATGTTGGCCAAAAGGTGTAAGCACTTTCTGACCTTCAGTTTCTAAAATGAGTAAGATGCAAATTTTTCCTTGCATTTTAAAAGCTCTGAAAGTGGAATGTGTCATTATCACTATCAGCTATTTTCACTTATTAGCACTTTTTAAATTGCAAGATTTTTAATAAGTCTATGATGTATTGGGGGTGATGAAATAATATCCTATGCAATATAATGTATAGAGTGGACCACCAGTAGGACAGGTAGGACCCCCATCCAGAGTAGCTCTGCTCAGGGCAAACCACAGCCTCACCTACCTATGCCCAGTGTTCCTGTTTGGGCCTGTTCGAGTCCCACAGGAAGGCGCTCAGGAGGACACCAGAGCAGCCCTGCTCAGGACCAACCAGGGGAGGTTCCCTGCCAGGATTAGCCCCTGCCTACCCTCACCCCGCATTCCTTTTGGTGCATGTTTGAGTCCTGCTGGAAGGTAGGTCTCCATTTGGATAGGTTCAGATTTGCATCCTCGAGCCTGGAACCAAAAGGTAGAGCAACACCAGGACGCAGGCAGAAACAGCATCTGGAAGAAGGTGATCATCAAAGAGTTGGTGGCTCATCTGACCTTCTGACTTGCAAGGAAAAAAGCCACCTGAGAACTGCCTGCTTTCCCCTCAGAAGTCTCAACTCAGAGATCCACAGGAAGCTCTTCAAAATGAAGAATCAAACAAGGAGAGGTTCACCTCAAACCCAAAATTCCCCTAAAAAGGATGCCACGGATAGGGCTTGAGATGAAAACCTTGAAAATATTATCAATGATCTGATTACTAAAAGAAGTTATAATGAAGGGAGTGAGAAGATTGAAGTAATGAAAAACTCTATTATCCAAGAAATAGACATACTCAAAAAGGAAGCAACAGAGCTAAAATTTGCAGTCAGTGACATGAGAGGAACATGGAAGAATTTAATAATAGACTAACTTCTATAGAAAACAGAACCTCTGCTCTTGAAGAAAGAACTTCTGACAATGAGGACAGGCTGAGCAAGCTAGAGCACATGGGTGACAAAAAAGAAGAAGAAAACCTCACAGAACATGAACAGAATTTTAAAAATGTCTGGGATAAAGCGAGAAGAAATAATTTAAGAGTAATTGGCATACAGGAAGAAATTGAAACACAAACAAATGGGAGAAGGAAATTGCTACAGAAAATTTTATCCATATAAAATTAGAGTCAGATATGCTCATCCAGGAAGGTTATAGGACACCCAATAGGCCTAATCAAATGAGAAGCATACCAAAACACATCATATTCAAAATGTACAACAGGGAAATCAAGGAAAGAATATTGAAAGTGGCAAGGGAAAAACGCCATATCACATTCACAGGCAAATCAGAATCACATCTGACTTTTCAGTTCAGACTCTGGAAGCGAGAAGATCTTGGAAGGAGATCTTTCAAAGCCCGAATGAATGCAACATGCAGCCAAGAATACTATACTCAGTAAAATTCAGCTTTAAATTTGAGAGGGAAATGAGAACTTTTCATGATAAGAACAAACTTGCAGCTTCTGTGAACAGAAAGCCAGCATTGTAAAGAATTCTCAAAGATAAACTCCAGACACAAGTACAAGCTAATGTTCCTCAAAACCCACAATCAGAGAAAATTCAATAAATGTACAGGCTATCAATAGACAACTAAGACAGCACAGAATTTACTCATAAAACACAATGAATATGAGCTACAACCATCTAACAATTCTAACACTAAATATGAATGGTCTTAATGTACCCATCTAAAGACACAGACTAGTAGATTGGATCAAAAAACAAAATCCAACAATATGCTGCATACAGGAAACCCACCTTACAGCCAGTGACACCCACAGATTAAGGGTGAAAGGATGGGAAAAAAATCTACCAGGCATATGGCCCAAGAAAGCAAGCTGGAGTTATAATTCTTATATCTGACGAAGTGGATTTCAAACATAAATTAATCAAAAGAGATAAAGAAGGCCACTACATCCTAGTAAAGGGAACAGTACAACAGGAGGAAATAACCATAGTAAATATATACTCTCCAAACACCGGTGCTCCCAGCTATGTGGAAAAAATACTTCAAGATATAAAACCACTTATGGACCTCAACACAATAGTACTGGGAGACTTTAACACTCCTTTATCACCAATAGACAAATCATCAAAGCAAAAAGAAACAAAAAAGAGATCTTCAGTCTAAACAACACCATAAATCAAACAGACTTAACAGGCATCTACAGAATATTCCATCCCAAATTGGCAGAGTATACCTTCTTCTCAGCAGCACATGGATTCTTCTCCAAAATAGATCATATTCTAGTTCACAAAGGAAATCTCAGCAAATATAAAAAAGTAGATATTATTCCATGTATCGTATCAGTCCATGATGCCATAACCCTAATAATTAATGGCAAAAACTATGGCACAAAATACACATATATGTGGAGATTGAATAACACCCTATTAACTGAAGAATGGATCCAAGAAGACATGAGAATAGTAATTAAGGAATTCTTGGAAGAGAATGAGAATGAGGATACAACATATCAAGACCTCTGGGACAGCATGAAAGCATTCTTAAGGGGAAAATTTATTGCACTGTATGTCCACATTAAGAATCAGGAGAGACCCTAACAAATAAGCTTATGCTCCAACTCAAATCTCTACAAAAGGAAGAACAGTCTAATCCCAAAGCCAGCAGAAGACAGGAAATAATTAAGATCAAAGCTGAAATCAACAAAATTGAGAACAACAACAACAACAAAACAATAAAAAGAATTGATGAAAAAAAGAGCTGGTTCTTCGAAAAAATAAATGAAATTGATAGACCCTTAGGTAATCTGACTAATAGAAGGAGAGAATAAAATCTAATCAACAAAATCACCAATGAAAAGTGGGTGATCACCACTGACCCCCTTGAAATCAAACAGATTATCACGCATATTTTGAAAAACTGTACTCCCCTAAATTGGATAATCTGGATGACATGGACAAAGTTCTAGACACATACAACATCCCCAATTTGACCCAGGATCAAACTGAAATCCTAAACAGCCCAATAACAGGCACCAAAATCCATACAGCAATTAAAAGTCTTCCAAAGAAGAAAAGCCCAGGACCTGATGGATTCTCTGCAGAGTTTTACCACACCTTTGAATAAAAGCTAACACCTCTCCTTATTAAGCTATTCCAAGAAATTGAAAAAGAGGGAACTTTCCCAAACACTTTTTATGAAGCAACCATAACTCTGATACCATAACCCAACAAATATATCAAATAAAGAAAACTACAGACCAATATCCTTCAAAAATCCTTAATTAGGTTCTTGCAAACCACATTCAAAAACACATCAAGAAAACATTTCACCATGATCAAGTGGGCTTCGTCCCTGGTATGCAAGGCTGGTTCAACATTTACAAATTAACACATATAATTCATCACTTAAACAGAATTAAGGGCAAAACCATATGTTCATCTCAATAGACGCAGAAAAGCCCTTTTAATAAAATCCAGCACCCATTTATGCTCAAAACTCTAGAGAAAATAGGGATCAAAGGAACTTAACTTTGTAAGGGCCATATATGTCAAACCCTCTGCTAGCATAATGCTAAATGGAGAAAGGCTGAAAGCATTTCCACTAAACTCGGGAACAAGACAAGGTTGCCTGCTTTCACCACTTTTGTTCAGTATAGTCCTCGAGACCCTGGCTGGAGCAATCATACAGGAGGAAGAAATCAAAGGGATAAGAATAGGAAAGGAGGAAGTCAAAACTATCTCCTTTTGCTGAGGACATGATCCTATATTGGGAAAATCCAAAACACTCCACCAGAAAACTGATAGAGCTTATAAGTAGATTTGGCAAAGTAGCAGGCTCCATGATCAACATCCGTAAATCAATAGCTTTCCTATATGCCAGCAATAATAGGAAAGAAGAAGAAATTAGGAAATTGGTGCCATTCACAATAACCTTTAAAAGAATAAAATACTTGGGAATTAATCTAACAGGAGAAGTAAAAGACCTCTACAATGAAAGTTATCGAACACTGAAAACAGAAATTACAGAAGACTTGAGAAGATGGAAAGGTGTTCCATGCTCTTGGTTAGGCAAAATTAATATAATTAAAATGGCCATTCTACCAAAAGCACTGTACAGATTCAATGCAATCCCTATTAAGATTCCAATGTCATTCTTTGTAGATATAGAAAAAGCAATTTTCAAATTCATTTGGAATAATAAGAAACTCAGAATAGCCAAAACATTACTAAGCAAGAAAGATGAACAGGTGGTTTAGCAATACAAGATCTAAAACTGTACTATCAGGCTATAGTATTAAAAACAGCATGGTATTGGTATCAAAATAAGAATGAAGACCAATGGAGTAGAATAGAAGACTCTGAGACAAAGCCCCAAATCTTTAAACATCTGATCTTTGACAAAGGGGATAAAAATATAACATGGAGGAGAGACAGTCTATTCAAGAAATGGTGCTGGACAAACTGGATAGCCACTTGTAGAAAATTGAAATTAGGTCCTTAATCTCTCACCATGCACAAAATTCAATTCTAAATGGATCAAAGAATTATGAATTAAGCCAGCTACCATACATCTACTAGAAGAAAAATTAGGAGCAACACTCCAGCATATGGGTGTTGGTAATGACTTCCTAAACAAGGATCCTAAAGTAAAAGAATTACAGTCTAAAATCAACGATTGGGATGCCGTTAAAGTAAAAAGTTTTTGTACAGCCAACTAAATAGTCAAAACAGTCAAGAGACAACCTACAGAATGGGAGAGAATCATGGCCTGTGATATGTCTGACAAGGGACTAATATCCAACATTTACTTAGAAATTTAAAAACTCAATAACAAAAACACAAACAATCAATCAATAAATCGGCCAGAGAGCTAAACAGAATCTTCTCAACAGAGGACATTGACCAAGCCAATGAATACATGAGAAAGTGTTTTAAATCACTAGCAATCAGAGAAATGCAAATCATAACTACATAAAGGTTTCACCCCACTCCAGTCAGACTGGCAAAGATGAAGAATAGGAATAATAACAAATGGTGGAGGGATTGTGAGGAGATAGGAACAGTAGCACACTGTTGGTGAAATTGCAGACTGGTCCAGCTGCTCTGGAAAGCAGTGTGGAGACTCCTCAAAAAATTAGGGTTGGATCTACCATTCGGTCTAGCTATCCCTCTTCTGGGTATTTTCCCAGAGAAGTTAGAATCAGCACGTTACAGTGACACAGCAATATCCATGTTCATAGCAGTTCAATTTACAATAGCTAAATTGTGGAACCAACCCAGATGCCCTTCATTGGATGAATGGATCCAAAAGGTCTGGTATATTATATTATATTATATTTTATATATATATATATATATATACATATATATATACATATATATACACACACACACACACACACACACACACACAATGGAGTTCTACTCAGCTATTAGAAACAATGATATTGCATCTATTGAAGGTAAATGGATGACTTTGGAAGAAATCATGCTGAGCGAAATTAGTCAAACACAGAGAGTTAAGGGCCAAATGGTATCCCTCATTTGGTAGTTTGGACATAACCTAAGCTCTGGAGTAAATTAGACAAACTCATGTATTAGATCTGTAGAACAAAGATGCAAAATGTTAATATTTATGAGATACAGTTGCAAGATACTTCATAAGCTATATGAACAAGCTATGCTGCATACCTGTACAAAAACGTAAATGTTTAATCCTGTTGTCAAATATTTGAAGAATAACAAGGGATGATAGGAAGGGAGATGAAGGAGAAATGTTGGAAGTAAGATAAAGCAAGGTACATTCCAAGCAGCTTTAAATGTCACTGTATAGACTATAGAGAATATATATATATATATATATTTATTTATTCTTCATAGGTATAAGAATCATGTCACTGTATTTGGGTTTTTTTACCCAAATACAATAGGAACAATATAGGACCCAGAAGAAAGGCAAGGGATCAGGGGACGAGAGGAGGGAGGTAGAGAGATATGAGTGTGGGGGATATTGAACAAATTATATTGGTGAATTGTGTGCATCTAGGAATATGTGACAATTAATCCCAACATTATGTAAAACTACAATGCAGTATTAAAAAATAAATAAAAAAACCCACAATGTACATAATATCAGGAAATTTTGATCTCTCTGTGTCCTTTTGAACACTACTCATCTTGCTTCTTTTTCACTTTTGCATCTCATATGTGGCAGAGTGGTATTTCATGGAGTTTTTCATTGGCATTTACCTAATGACTGAAGTGCTGATCACAATTTTATGTGCTTCTTAAAAACCTGAAGTCTTCTTTGGAGAAATATCATAATCCTCTGACCATGATGATTAAATTGAGTTATATTCTTATTTTTGCAATTTTTATAGATCCACCTTCATAGGATGATGTATGTATCTTGTCATGTTTTTAATAATGCATAATTTCAGAATTTTGTCTCTCAATCTGGGGACTGTCCTAATACTGTTCAGATTGTGTCTTTTGAAGGTTTACATTTTCATGAAATTTGATTCTTCTACTTATATTTTTGTCATTTGTTATTTTGGTATTATACCTAATAAAACCGGGTCTATTCCCCCGCCAAAAAATGTATAGAGTAAGTAAGGAAATGCCACTAATTAGTTTTATTTATTTATTTTTATTTATTTTTTTATTAAATGAGTATGGAGTTACAACTGAGGGGGAAACATTGTCAAACATTTAAGAACAAAAGTATATACTTAGTTATCCATGGCTAATGCCATGTCATGGATGCCCCCCTTGGGTTTCCCATGTTGCTGTGTTCTCCCAGAAGAACCCCTGTGTTAAATGGATATCTCATGGAGGTCAGAGATCACCTTCTGAGATGATTCCCCCATATTCCCACCCTCCAGTCTCCTAGATATCCTTCCTAATCCCTCCCCACACCCTGTCCCCCATTCTACATCCCCAGATATCCTAGGCAATCATCCCCCTGTTTGCGTAAAAATTCATACAATTTGAGGTTATTATTAGCTTAGCCATCTAACATACTGCTTTCAGATGTGTTCTAGCTTCTACAAATGAGAGAAACCATTCGGCCCTTGAGTCTCTGAGATTGGGACACTTCACTTAGCATAATTCTTTCCATCTCCATCCATTTGATTTAAAAAGCCATAATATCATCTTCT
>PVKS010034646.1:0-20728 GCA_004027875.1 Aplodontia rufa
TTAGTACTCCTCTTAGTGCAAATGTTGTAGACTTCATAGCAAATCCCAGGGGTATCCTGAACCTTAGCTCCTAGAGTACTCTGTGGGGATAAGATGTCACCATTCCAAAATAAGCTTGAAGCACTTCAAAAACCTTCATGCAGTAAAAAATTATCTTAGTTAGTATATAATATCAGATTACTTAACCTTGTCAAACTTCTCTGACTGTGAACAATATTTTAAAGGAGTAGAATTTTGATGACAATCTATACTAACAAGTAAGTGTTTAAATATATTGACTGCAGAAGAATACAGGAGATTTTCACAACTTTTAAATTAAACTTAATTTAGTTCACTTTTGTTTTTTAACATAATTTCATGTACAATGGGATACAGTATGATATTTCAACAGGTATGTAGCATGCATCAGTCAAATCAGGGTTTTTAGTATTCCCTTTCCTCATCTTTTTTTTTTTTTTTCCTGGAGGTTGAAGTCAGAGGCACTTAACTTTTGACCTACATCCCTAGCTCTCTCGCAAAGTTGCTCAGGGTCTCACTAAATTGTTACGGCTGGCTAAACTTGTGATCCTCCTGCCTCAGTCTCCAAGTCCTGGGATTACAGATGTGCACAACCTTATCAGGCTTCTTATTTCTTTAGGTTTGTAAATTAAGGCTCTTCTCTTCTAGATCTTCTTCATAAAAATATAGAGTGAACCATAATCATCCCACTGTTCTATGGAACACTAGACTCATTCCTTCTACTTGTGTTTGGTATCTGTAATGCAAACTACCTTTGCCTCTTCTCCCCTCCATCCTGGTGAGCCTACAGTAAGCACTGTATTCAAATTTATTTTAGTTTCCACATGTAAGATAGAATATGTGGCATTTGTCTTTCTGAGTCTGGCTTATTTTACTTAATGTCCTATAATTGTACCCATTATCTTATGAATGACAGATTCATTCTTTATGTCTGAATAATATTCTATTATACATGTACAACATATTTGTCCATTCATCTTTTTGTAATCTAGGTTGATTCCGTGTCTTAGCAATTATGAATAGGGCACTAATGCACTTGAGGTGCAGGTGTTTCTTTGGTATGCTGTTTTCATTTCCTTTGGATATATAAGCAGAAAAGGGATAGCTGAATTAATTGGCAGATCTAAATTTTGGGTTTTTTTTTAAGGAACCTCCATACATAATGACTGTACTCGATTACATTCCCGTTAATGGTGTACGAGAGTTCTTTTTTCCAAATCTATAAAGAATTATATTTTTGTTGCTTTTATAATAGCCATTCTAAATGGGATACAATGATATTCCATTATGGTTTTGATTTTTTTCATGTATTTCTTGTCCATTTGTATTTCTTCTTTTGAGAAATATATTTTTTAATCATTTACCCATTTTTAAAGATGCATTAGTTTTTGTTAAGTTTTTTAAATATTTTATATATTCTGGATATTCATCTTTTTCAGATTAGAAATTTACAAATACTTTCTCCCATTGTCTTGGTTATCTTTTCGTTCCACTGTTTCCTTTACTGTATAGAACCTTTTCAATTTGATATAATCCCGTTTATCTATTTCTGCTTTTCATTACTATATATTTATGCCATATAAGAAATGCCCATACCAATGTCTTGAGTATTTGCATGTGTTCTTCTAGTAGTTTTTTGGCTTCAGGTCTTGCATATGGGTCTTTGATCTATCCTGAGTTGATCTGTGAGATGGGTCAGTTTTCAATCTAATATATGAATGTCCACTTTCCCCAGAATAATTATCATTTTTTAAAGAAAGAGGGACAGTGAGAAAGAAAGACAGAATCAATTTTAGTTTTTCATGGACTTTTGTTACTCAGACACTTTATTGTGTACGTGGTGCTGGGGTTTGAACCCACATACTCACGTATGCAACACAAGGGCTGTAACTGCTGAGCCACCACTCCAGCCTCCCCAGAATAATTATTAAAGAGAATATATTTTCTCCAAGGTATGTTTTTGGCACCTTTCACAAAAATCACTTAGATGTGTGGGATTATTCATGAGGTCTGTATACTGTTCCATTCTTTTGTCTATTTTTATACAAGTACCATGCTGTTTGGGTTACTATGGCTCTGTGTTATGTCTTGAAATCAGGTATTGTGTTGCATTCAGCTATGCATCTGTGTGTGAGCACATGGGCATGTGTGTGTGCATGCACACCTACACAAGTGTGTGCAGGTGTTTAAGATTACTTTGACTATTTGAGGTCTTTTGTGGTTTGTATGGATTTAAGGATTTTTTTCGTAGTTTGGTAAAGAATGTTGCTGTTGTTTTCATGGGGGTTGAATTGAATTTGTAAATTGCTTTGAGCGGTATGGATGGCTGATATTTTTCTTAAAAGCCATGAAAATTGGAGTTTTCTTTATTTTCTGTATCTCCCATCATTTTTTTAAGATTTTCATTATAGAGGTCTTCACTCTCTTGGTTAAATTTATTGCTATGTATTTTATTTTTCTTCATAGTTATTGTGAATGGGTTTGCTTTTAGATTTCTCAGTCCATTCATTATTTGGTGTATAAAAATGTTACTGATTTTTGGATGTTATATTTTAATCCTATAACTTTACTGAATTCATTTATCATTTATAATAGTCTTTGAATCTAGGTTTTTAAAATATATGGAATCATACTATCTACATAAATATAATATGACATCTTCCCTTCCTATTTTTTGTATACTTTCATTCCTTTCCTTTGCCTAATTGCTGTGGCTAAGACTTCAAACATTACATTAAGAGTGGTGAGAGTGGACATCTTGTTTTGTTCTAGGTCTTAGAGAAAATGCCTTATGCTTTTCCTCATTCAGAGTAATGTTGGTGGTGAGTTTGTGATATATGCCTGTTATGTTGAAGCAAATTTCTTCTATACCTAATTAGTTCAGGGTTTTTATCATGAAGTAACACTGAATTATTTTGAATGTTTTTCTATGTCAAGATGATTTTTTTTATCCTTTCTGTTGTTGTGATGTATTACATTTGTTGATCAGTGTATGTTGAAGCATCACTTGCTCTTGGTGAATGACCTTTTCAATGTGCTATTGAGTACTATTTGCTGGAATTTTGTTGAGGATTTTTGCGTATATGGGCATAAGAAACATTTAACTTGTCTTTTTATTCTGTCCTTGTTTTAGTTGATTTTTTAAATATGGGGAATGCTAGAGTTGTAGAATGAATTTGAAGAGTTCCCTTCCTTTCAATTATTTGGAATAATTTTTAGAAGTCTTAAACTTAATTTTATTAAAAATTTTGGTAAAATGCAGCAATATTGCATCTATTTTTCTACACAGTAATGTATTTTCTTAGCCAAAGTAAAATATATTTTGATGCTGTGAAATTATTTTAACAATAATCTTATTATTTAACTAGGACTTACTTTTATTTAATACTTGCAATTAAAGCTTGCACTCTTAAATTATAGCCAAAATTATTTGATTTGTCCAAGAGTTTTACCTTAGCTGAAATAAATATTTGCTTTAATTAAAAAAGAAAAATGAAAGAAAAACCATAATTGGTATTTGTTGTTTTGCAACCTGTAAACTGACATCCTTCATATCTTAAAATCAGAAAATAATAGTTTATAATGCAATTGAATTAGAATCAGACTCACCTGGGGCTGGAGTAGTAGCTCAGTGGGTATGGCGCTTGCCCTGCATGCATGAGTACATGAGTTCTAACCTCAGCACCCATGTACACAACTAAGTGTCAGTGCAACAAAAGCCATGTGAATCTCTCACTGTCCTTCTCTCTTTAAAAAACAAAAAACAAATGAATCACTCACCTAGTTTCATATCTGTTTTGATACCAAAGAATGTGACATGGGATAAGTTAATTTTAGTCTGTTTTTTATTAAGTGGGCATATTAATGAAGTCCACAGTGAAAGTGAGAACTACATTAAATTAATACCATGTGTATTTAAAGCATCAAGCTCAATGCTTACATTTTCCAGGAGTGCAAACAGTAATAAGATGTTACTGTTAACAGCGAATAAGAATTTAAAATTGGAGCATTATTCATAAATATATCATTACATAAAATATACAGGTGAAATATTAAAGCATTTCTAATTTTATAGTTGCGTAAATTCAAGGAAAGCTTATTAGAAATAAGCAACCTTATCGTTACCTTAGTTTTGTTTATTGTTGAATTTTTCTTATTTGAATTTTATAATCAATACTGAATTGAGTAGTGCCTATACAAAAAATCTTCAAAATATTAATTAAATTCATTTTCAAAGTACAGAATATTGTAATTTTGTTTAATTGATACAAATTTACATTATTTATTCATTCATGTAAATTCATGAACATATACTACAAAAGAATTTCCTTTGAGAACAAATGCAAAGGAAGGGAACATTTAAATTCATAACAACTGCATATAATTTGTAATGAAATAAATTTATAAAACAACAGATTTAGTACCAATTTGAGATATAAAACTGCATACACTGAGAGTCAGTCATTTGAGAAGAAAATATTTGGGAACTTATAAGCCCTGTGCCATTATGAGGTCACTGTTCATAAACTGAATCTATGTGATGTCACTTTGTTTTATGATTTGGTCAAATGAAAAATTGCTTTTCAGTCTAATTCCCTTTTGTCCATCTGGTACATGTACTATTAAGTAACCTTTGTATGTATATTGTGGAAACTAACATTTATCTTTAGTTTCCCTACATTGGAAGGAAGAGAAAGATCAATAACAATTTTGCAATAATATCTTAGAACAGAAGTGAAATAGACTAGGGATGTGTTCAAAAAATCATTTTTTTCTGTGAATCCATTTACAAATAAATAAGACTTCCTAATAGAATATTGATTGTAATATTTTCACAAATAAATAAGACTTCCTAATAGAATATTGATTGTAATATTTTGAGTGTCAGTAATACAGAAACAGAATTCTGATGGTTATTGAGCAAGTAGGAAACTTAAGTTATTTGTAGTAATGTATCTTAGGTCATGTATTTTTAATACTGGAGAATAACGGTCTCTTTCCTTAAGGCACCAGAAGATAGTACAACTTAATAAGTCTTGGATTTTTGACACTTAAGATATCATTATAGCTAGTTATAGATCCTTTTACTGAAAAAAATTATAGAACTGAAATTTTTACTTTATAACCTGGAAGAATGCATATTAAATGGTGTTTTAAAGTCCAGTTCATATTACCGAATGAAAGATTATAATAAAAATGAAAATAACTGATATTATTGATTACAAAGACAGAATAAATCATCTGTGTGTGGATATGTACACATGAATGTCATATATGCTAAATATACATGCATATGTACAGTTTGTACATATATAATAAGCATGCATAGAAATACACAGTGCCTATGTATTAAATGTGCTACTAGTATGCACTTTTAAGTTTCAAATTGAGGTAATTGCTTTTACAAAGGCCCTTGAAAAATTCCTATATTATTGTATATGTGGAAAAATATATTGTAATGATAAAATGCATTATAAATCTCCTGAAAATTTCTGTTCAGTAGAAAAATGTACCCCAAGGTCATTATGTAAACAAAGCTTGCATTTAACTTTTGAACCACTGCTGATTACATGCCACCTTTAGAAATATATAGCTCAAAAAGAATATGAAAAGTTCTGAAGAATGTTGAATTAAATTGATTTAAATCTGTTTTTTGAATACACAAAATGTTAGTGTTTTTAATACTGCTTAGGAAAAGCTGTCCTATTTTTTTCTATTGTGACTGTTGGAGGTTGAACTCAGGAGCAATGTACCACTGAGGTACTTCTGCGCTTCGTATTTTTTATTTTGAGATTAGGTCTCATACTTGCCTAGCTGGACTTGAACTTGTGAACCTTCAGTCATCACCTCCTAAGTAGCTGTTATTATTTTTAATGTGAAAACTAAGAATAGTTGTTCACTTAATACGCATGTGAATGCTTTCACAAATATCTAATTGTACACTAAATTCATCATAGTTGATTTTACTTTTATTTAAATTAGGAAGCCTTTTCAACTTGCTGCCTTTCTTAAGTTTCCTTTTTCCTCCTCAATGCTCAAATGCCAACAAATGTATGCTTCCTATTATTTTGCCCCTATGATCCACAAGTATACAAGGACTCTTAGCTATCGGCTTGAATGAATTATTAGCAATTTTCTGAGGAGTGTCATATACTTTCCATCCTCATTTCTTGGTGTTTGCATGTGAATGTTCAGCTGGTAAACTGTTCATCTACTCACACTGTAAGATTTAGATCAGAGATTGAGTTTTAGGAAACTTTCTCTACTGTCAAACTGGATCAGTGTACCTACTTTGTAAACCTAGGTTGCCTTAATGTATTTTACAATATAGTCTATTAATTTTTATGTCTGTCTCTTCTCTGTAACTAAATTTTGGAAACTCTCTTAAGGTCACAATTTTATATTTTATTTGTATTCTCCATGGAAAGCACATTTCTGGAAAATAAGTAACGTTTAAATATTTGTGACATTTGAATGGAAGACTTGATAAATAATAGGACATTTTAAAATATGAATAGTGGAAAAGATAACATATTTTATAGGAAGTGTATTTGTCATGGATAGCAAAATCTGTTATAACAGCAACTACCAGTGAAAAATTAACTAGGTAGGACCTTTTTAGGCAATCATGAGAAATAACCAAGACAAGAATTTTTCTACATGTATCGCTGTAGCGCAGCTATAACTAAATATGACAGACTGGGTGATTTCTAAGGAACATAATCTATTGGTTCATGAGTCTAAGCCTGGGAAATCCAAGACTGATGGGCTGCATCTGGCAAGGACTCTCTTGCTGTGTCACCATGGCAGAAGGGCAGACAGTGAATGCCAGAGGGAACGGGAGAGTTCAAGAGAAGGAACACGCAGCCTCAAGTTCTTTTTAAACAGGATTCATACACTTATGAAGATGGAGGCAAATAGGCTCTATCTCCAAATCATGTTGCATTGGCAATTGTTTCCAACACATGCTTTTGAGGGATGCATTCAAATTATAGGAGGCACCATGAGTTTTGTTGCTGTTGATATTTTTTTCCTTTTTGGTAGCAGGGATTGAACCCAGGGGCACTTAGCCACTGGGCCAAATCCCCAGCACTATTTGTACTTTATTTTAAGATAAGGTCTCACCAAATTACTTAAGGTGTTACTAAATTCCTGAGGTTGACCTTGAACTGAGGATCCTCCTGCCTCATCCTCCTGAGTTGCCAACTATGAGTTTTTTCCAAAAGAAATTTCCAATATTTTTAGGAAAAGCACATCTACTTTCATCTTAGTTTTTCTTATAATTTTTTCATCATTTGGAAAAAAATAAAATGAATTTAAATGGGAAAAAATGAGAAAATGAATGGAATTCTGTTATTTAATAAGGATTTGTTACCAAAAGCTTGGCCCTTATCCCCAGTGTCAATCCAATAATAAAGACACAATTTTGAGAAAAAGAAAAGTTTTATTGCTTTTTCTAGCAAAGGAGAAACACTAGGGACTTCAACCCCAGAGGGTGTGATTCTGCCCATTCTGGGGACACAGGGCTTTTAAAGAAGCTATTCAAAGGCTATTTTCCAGGAGCGCCCTAACCAGGGCTCCCAGGTGTTCTCTGTTGGGGTGTGGAAATTCACTTGTTAATTTGGGAGCTAGTCACTTCTTAGGTCTTCTGACACCAAGTCCTTCCTAAGGTGGGTGGGTGCTCAAATAGCTTGGCCTAGTATGGGAACCTGTAAACTTGTTCCCCATCCCCAGGTTAGGGAGAGGCAGAGGGAGAAGAGGAAAAAAAAAGTCCATTTTAAAATAAGCCTCAGTGGCAGAGCAGCAAAGGCTCCAAGCCTGAGGTGGACCATTGTTAGATTCACAGTGATAGGTATTTGTACACGTAAGGAAGAAATCCTTTTCAGGTGGAAACATACTTTATTTTAATCACAATTTTTGTGTTGTACTTCACTTATGTTAAAACTCTCTAGGCTCTTAAAACTCATATTTTATTTTTCTACCTTGGCATAAAGGGCATATTTATATATATTCTGTTTTTATATACTGCTGGATAGTTTGCTTTTTAAAAGTCAGCCATTGATAAATCCTATGTACTATAAAGTTCATACATATAAATGTGATCTTTTTAGGTTGCCTGTATGAATTTACATCATGAATTTAAAGAAAAAGTTTTTTCATTGAATAAGGAAAACGTGTTTTCTATTGAATTTCATTATTTCTGTTCTCAAATTGTCATAGTGATTGTTTTATCTACTCTGCATTTTTTGCTATTTTAAATATCACACCAAAATAACTTATGGTTCAACACTTAACAATGAAAAGGAATCAATGTTTATGCTTCAGTGTGGAAATTATCTAAATCATATGAAGTTTAAATATGCACTTACGTTGCTGCCACCTCAAAACATGGCTGTATAGAACTTACACATTCTTATTTTGTGACAGATAGAAGCAGTGTCCAATAATAAATGAAGTTACTGTGCTGCCATTGAAAAAATTATGTTGTCTTCATTGATTCTCTGAGATAAAATGAGCTCATGGAATTCTGGGTTTTGATGAAGTGTTTGATATCCATTTAAATCTGGATTTAGACACATGAAAGGCTGGCATGTATCCACCATTAGAATATTATGACAACTTCTGAAAAATAAAAAGCAATTTCTCATTCTTTACCTTATTTTCTCCGAATAACACCACTTGACTAATCTCTCCAGCTTCCAGTCCCAACCTTGGTTAACAATTTTGAGCACAATCATTGAGATAATAGAAGGGAATAAATGGGAAATAAGAGAAACTGGTGAACAAATAAACAGCAAGTTCTAGGAGATAACCAAGCGTCTAATTTAATCTACCTGTACTTAAGCTTTTGTATGACATTGGTGTAAAATTTTTCATTATCATTGCTCTAATGATAGTTTTTTAATGTTATTTATTTCCATGAATTTCACAGTTTTAGAAAATGAAAATACTCTGTTGACCATCATGAGTACGAATGTTGTTCCTTTAACCAGGACATGATCCTTTCAGAACGTGTAAGATGTGGATGTTCTTAGGTTAAGGGATTTATTCTTAAAATTTATATAAAGATGGAAGCAAAATTTGATTCATTCAATTCCTCCCTCATTATTCAACATAATAAATGACATCTGAATATTTATACTCACAGTAACTACCTTGATCCATTAATATTTTTAAGTACTTTATTTTTACCATTGACTTACACTGGCATTATGTGACTGTCTGTAGTCTACCCTCTTTTTCTTTTAATGTTCAGAAAGGAAGTTTGTACGTGAAAATCAGTTTGATTTTCCATATTGTGTTTTATTGATGCATTATAGTTGTACATAATGGTAAGATTTTTTTGTCACATATTCATAGATGCACACAATTCAGCAATACAGTTTGGTTATTATTTCCCCCAGTACCCACCTCCCTCTCTCCTCTCATCCCCCAGTCTCTTGCCTCTGTTTCCTAAAATACCCAAGTATAGTGACATAATTCTTATATCTATGAAGAACATTTTTATATACATGAAATTAGTATACTTATTATACTTATACAGTGGCATACTTATAAATGCTTGGAGTAAGATTTTTTTTAACTCAGTTCCAACATTTCCCCTTTTCCTCCCTTCCTAACATGCCTTGTTCTTTTTAGATATTTTTGATGATTGGATGAAATAAGCCCATTTTTGTAAAGGCTGCAGTATAGCATATTCTAATTCAGTCCCCAGTGTCCTCCCACCCCCTCTCCTTTCAGAGGAATAGTCAAAGGGGAAGAAAATAGGAGGAATGAAATAGGAAAAGTTAATGGACGGAATCAGACTCAACTTGCTCATGTCCAAATATGAACATAATCTAGTGAATCTCATCAATATGATTCAATAAGTCACTAAAAATAAGGGGGGAAGCTATATTGTGTTTTAAACCAAATAGCAATAGAAAACCATGATTTATTAGACTCTGGTAGAAACTAAATTGGAGCATTTGTAAGTCCTGAATTGCACTGTTTTACATGTGAAACACATTCTAAGTGCAGTTTTATATTTATAGGGTCCTCCTGGAGCTGCAGGTGCAGAGGGAAGACAAGGTGAAAAAGGTGCAAAGGTAATATATATTATAGATGTTATGTTTCAAAACCTCATACCTACATTAAACCACATTTATTTCAATACATTTAACAATAGCAAAATGTCTTTTTCTGATTTTGAATGTGTTCATATGTTTTACTTTCTAACAGGGAGAAGCAGGTGCTGAAGGTCCTCCTGGGAAGACTGGTCCAGTTGGTCCTCAGGGTCCTTCTGGAAAGCCGGGTCCAGAAGGTCTCCGGGGCATCCCTGGCCCTGTGGTGAGTTAGCATCTTGGCTGAAAAATGCTGTTTTGAAAAAAACATTTCCAAAAAAGTATGAGTTGATACATTTATAATAACATAATTTGATAAGTTATAGTGAGGATGTTTTTGTGGGAATTCAGTAATTATGTATAGATATTCTTAAATTAGTTAAGTAAATCATTTAATTCATGGTAAAAATTCTGACTTGCAAAGTCAAAATGCAGAACCAAACCCTACCATCTTTATGACAAAACTTACACATGCTTCTGTGTGCACGTATGCCTGGCTGTATGTGCATAGGCAATACATTAAACTTTTTAAACACAAAATTGCTTATAGTATTTGTAGATGTTTTTCATGTAGTAGAATTTATAGGGTATGTTTGCTACTTTTCTTCATTTCCAGACTTTAAAAACAAAGTAATTTAATTTCAAAAAAGTAATGCATAATCTCTTGTTGTTTTTCTTTTTTTTTCTGTAGGGAGAACAAGGTCTCCCTGGAGCTGCAGGTCAAGATGGACCACCTGGTCCCATGGTGAGTAGCATAATTTTCATTATAATTTTAATTCTTAATTAAAGTATAATTATAATACTTTCAAGAGTATTCCTGAAAGAAAATTGTTTATAAGCTAGAATTCCTGAAATTTTATTGCAAGTTGGTTTGTACTATAATATTATTATTTAAGGAAGCATATTAATCAGACCTCAAAAGAGTAAAATATTTCTAACTGATATATGGGAAAGATACCACTTGATCAGAAGAGTGTTTCATTTTTTATTTTTTGGATGAAAAAAAAAATTCCACTCTGAATAAAGTGCCACTAATGTCCCTGCCTGGTCATTTTTCTAGTACAGACTGATTCCCAAAATACATGCAATTAAACTTTGCTTCCTGGTACTTCATTTAAAAGAATCCTGTTGGTACAGGCTTAGTGACTCACTGACCATGTAAATGGTTCTTTCTGTGAGACACATAGGGTGAAAGATAAGAGACTAAGCCCCATTAGCAAAAACATATATAACAGCATTAAATTTAGTCATTATTATAAACTTTATGTGAACACAGTATATCTGAGAAAAGCAATGAAGCATTAACTTGACCAGCATGCTATGCATACATACATGGATTTATCGCAGGATCCAACTCTTTGCTAAAATTTGGGCAGAAAATGAGAACAAAAGACTTGATCTTTAAAATCATTGCTAGGTAGGTGACTATATATGAATGGATTTATTTCACAAGATAGGTATTTAAACTTCACTATCTAAAAACAGTTACGTGTAAATGATTAATCAAAGCAGCAAGCGGTACATATACTACACCATCAAAGTGCGATGAATATTGGTTTAAATGGTCAAGTTCTTCCACATAGTAACTTAAACGTTAGTCAGCCTCTTTTCAAGGATATATTAATTATCTGAGTTGTATACATACTCAGAAAACCACAAAACTCAGATTCACAATCAAAATTATTCAGGAAGAATTCTGAACATTGTTTTAGATTCAACAATTTCTCCTACCATACTTAACAAGAATTTCATAAATGTTAAAGGTATTATTTTAAAGTTCCACAGAAGTTAAAGGTTACTTTTAACTGGATAAATATTGTCAAATCGTAATTGACTTCAAGCAGGAAGTTATCAACTCAGCACATAATCTCATCAGCATAGAAACGGGGTTCTGAAGCAAGATCTCTACACATCTGCATCATTTAGAAAATGTTCTTTTCTAACTGCACAGTTAGAGCCTGGAAGAAAAAATACTTTGCCTTAATGTCATCCTAAAATTTGCCAGAGACTTTTTTCTTATTTCAGATTTTCCAATAAGTATGCTGACCTTTGTACAGATGAAATAAAAGTACCATACTGGAGATTTCCTTTAGCTAATATTAAAAATAAAACCAGCCATACCACCTGATTCCAGCTTGCAAAAGTTTGGATATCTGACTCATAAGTAAATGCAAGTTTACAGTACAAGGGACTTAACAATTCAAACCCTTTTAGGTTTTATCTGAAAGGATTACCTTTTAGGGAAAGTTAAATGATGACCCTCAGAAGTGAGCAGCATGGGCCTATTTAATTCTCTGGCTGCTGGTTTTGTTGGAGAGTAATTACCACGTGAATATACTGTAGCTTTTTCGTAGCTTCAGTTAGTCTTGGCTGTGATTTCTAATCTATGAAAATGCTATTTATTCTGTGAAGTGAGGGTAGATTGAGCAATCAAGTTCAAATTCCATTTATGGCAATCAAATTAGCTGTTTGAATTTGGCTGAGGAGGACATATTTTAATAAGTAATGTTTAAATCAGGGTGAGAGGTAGCTTATCATGGTTACTGGTTAAGGTCATTGACTCCAAGCCAAACTCACTATTATCAAAACTGCACACTATCATCTATTGTGACATTAGGAAAATTGTTCTCCCTCCCTCCTTGTGTCTCTAACTTTAGTGTCTTCATTTATAAAATATACATATTAAGAGCATCTGTCCCATGAAATGGCATAAAGTTTAAATGAGTTAAATTTAGTTCCTAATATCTTCTACCTCATGGGATTTTTAAGCTTGTTAAATGAGTAACTTTTATGCCATGTAAATAATTAACAGGCACTAAAAGCATAAAATAAAGAATTAAGTGAATAAATAATAAATATTTTGAGAAACACTTTTGCATTCTTAGTGAAAAGTACCTAGTTTCACCTCAGTTTATGTGTATGTATCCAATAATCTGCTTTGGAAGTTGTTGGTTATTAAAGCAAATGGAAAAGGTCAGCATGTACAATTACACTTTCAGTAGTTAGAACATCATGTGATAAGTACTATAATAGAATCAAGCAGAGGATGCTAAATATACACCAAAATAAGACCATATAAATGTCATTTCCACTAGAGATACTTTCATGATTAGAAATATAAGATTATTAAAGACGGTAAAGACAGTCTTAAATGTAGACAAGATGTAGGAGGTAACACTAACAGATTTGAAAATTCATACGTTTGCATTAAAGAAATTGATCCACATGAAATTGCTATTAATATTCCTTCTCCATAATGTACTTTTCCTTCATTATATTTATGAATGTTTGTACCCATATTCAAGTCCAGCAGGATTTAGCTTACTTATCACTACAGTTCTACACCTACCTATTGGGTCTCTTTTTCCTTCTGGAAGTTGCCTGTAACTTCCTGTAGCCACTTTCCACCAGTCAAAGCTACCATGGCCCTCCCTTTCCACAGTGTTTAAATCCAATTTATCTGGTCAGTAAGTAAAATTATCTAAGCTTTCATATTTCCAGATTGACAGATACCTAATTAGACAATTGAACTCTGAGCAAATCATTCATTATTCACATAGATAATACTTAAACAATGTTATAGCAACTTTATGGAGACAAGAGTCTTTAGAGTGAAACAGACATTGAAACTCAATATGATTTGGCTTGGTGTCTACTTCACTCAGTGTTACAAGCTTTACTAGAGTTCCTTAGAAGTGTGGTATACGTATTTTACTTTAAACTCAAAGTAAACATATATTTGTGATAAAATTTAACTATTTATACATTAATTCTATATTTGTACATATAAACCCATATGTTTATAGACAAACATCCACATTTAGAATCCCTGCAAACTGAGGACACATAAGTAGAATATGTAGGAGCTCAGAGGAAGCTAAAGACAATGATGACCCTTACAAACTCATGATTTTATTAAGTGAAATTACTGCATTCTTGAGTAGACAGCAAAAATTTGAATAGTAGAGCTTTAAAGAGAAAAATAAAGGCAAATGGTAGCTGAATTCTTCTGTCTGCTACAGGTCAAAATTAACGTGATTCAATAACTAAAAAACTAATGTGTATCTGATTTTTTGAAGGCAGAGGTAACATTTGTTTTAGTTTCCAGCTTTTATTTTGTTCATATTCTTTTGAAAACCTATTCATTTCAATGTCGCTGAAAGAGCATTCGTTGTTTATCTTAGGACAAGTTTTCTTTAATATTATATTTTCATTCCTTATACAAAGTGATAAATAAAATATTTGATAGCATTATTTTTCAAACATAAAAGCCTGAATAAAAGGTAGAATGGGTTATTGAATTACAGTTTCATTTTTTTTTCTTTAATGTTACGTTTAAACTCAGTAAAGAGGGATGAGATGCTTGGCATTCCTTAATGATTAAACAGGTTTAAATAATTAGGCATTTGCTTTCCATCAAATTGAATATCTCATGATTTTTACCTTCTAAATAAAGTGTAGGATCTGCAGTTTCTTTAAACTTCAAAGCATTCAAGCTTTGAGATGCAGATCAAGCAAATATTCCATAAAGAAAATGCTACAGGGAGAAATGTTTGTGTATTCTACACACTTAAGAAGGTATGGTCCCTGCTTTCCTTTTCTCTCTTATTGCATATGAATTGTGTATTTCCCTAGGGGTTTTCAATTTACAATATCCTAAAGAGGAAATAGAAAACATGTAATTTGGAATAACATTTTTGTATACACAGTTAATGTTTTTGATCTCTTCCAGGTTCTGAGGGATATTTATAACTGCTCTCAATATCATAACATTACCAATTTCTATTTCCAGTTTATGAGAATACAAAATTGATTTTGCTTGGCAAATTTATTCATAAATAGTTTATAATTTCATAAGAGCTTATTAATTTAGAGGAATTAATACTCTTTCATGAATAATTTTTGTAGAAAATAATTAAAAGGCATTTGAAACACAAATATGTCTAAGATATCTCTTATAAAGCCTGAGCAATTAGAATTACTAGAATTTCTTTTCTTGCAACTTTACCTTGTATTGTTGGAGTTGGATGAGAAAGTTCATATGTCTATAGCATAACTAAAACTAAAGACAATAATTAACATTTGCATTATGCTTCACTATTAAATCAGTCTTTTGTAAGCTGAGTTTTTCTTTCATTATTACAATATTAAGACAGTTACTTTAATACATTTATGAATAAAGCTCAAAGATATGAGATATTAGACTTAACATATCTGACTATAACAATGATCAGATTATTGATGTCTAAAATCTCTATCAGTTTTCATACTTATAGCAAAATTTCTATAAACCCGATCATAAGCCTGAAAGTTTGAATATAAAAGAGCTGAAGAAATTAAAAACAAAAAAAGCCTCTTTAAATAGCGTTGAGTGTTTTTGTTCTTTTGTTTCAATACTAGAGGGTGAACCTGGGTTGCTTCACCACTGGCCACATCCCAGCCCTTTGTACTTTTCATTTTGAGAAAGGATTTCAGTTTCCTATTTTTAACCTGGAGAATGTATTGATTTTTAACTGACATATATCAAGTTTAACCAATATTCTTAAATGGTTCAAGTATATATTTCTTTAGTACAATTAGTTTTTTTGGCAGTGCTGGGGATCAAACACACAACTACTTTTTTATTGAAATGTTTTCCCCAGGTTTCTTTTATGTCACCTTACTTGAATGCATAGTCTGACAGCTACCCTATTAGTAACATGAGCTCTATAAAAGATTACCTATTATTTCCTCAAATGTGCTATTAGGGCTTCCTATACAATAGTTTTTTAAAATATGTTGTTTTCCTTTTCTAATTGCTAATTCATCAATCATTTCTGATAAGACCAGAAAAAAGTGGATGCAAGTTTTTGATTCAATTATAAAATTAAGCTGTTAAGCAAAATAGGTCATGTTTTTATTTTAATATGTATTACATCCTCTTGCTATTCTGCTTTGCGTATTGATTTGGAGTCTGATACCACAGAACCATGTTTCTTAAGAGTTAATGAGTATCAGACCTATGGAATAGATTACTGGAGTCCACTCTATTTCTGATTCCCTTGAACTGGGCGAGGCCAAAGTGTTTTCTTTCTAATAATTCACAGTTGCTGATGCTGCCGTTTGGAGGACAGCATTATCATGGCTTTACCACTGAGCCATACCCCCAAGGGCCCAGAGGGCATTCTAATCTAGATGAAAGGACACTCTTAAAATCTACCCTTGGTATGTTTTAAAGTGAATAGATGTTTTTGTAGTCTTTTTTTGTCTGTCTGTGGTTACCAACGCAGCATGATTGCTTGTTAATACAAAAGAGAATCTAATTAAATTGACATAAATTTGTTTGATTAATAATTTTCTTCCTATTAGAAAAATATTTAGGTACATGAACACTAAAAATTGCACATGTTTGGGGCTGGAGCAGTGACGCAGTAGTTTGAGTGTTTGCCTGACATACTCAAGGACCACGTTTTGAAACCCAGCACCACATATACAAATGTTAGAGAAACAAAGACCAGATGAAAAAAATAAATAAAATTGATTCTCTCTCTCTCAAAAACCCCTCAAAACTGCATATATACACAGCATGAAATGTTTATTTCTGCTAATTCTGCTAATAGAATGATATAGGGAAATTGTCTATTTTCATATCAGTATCCTCACAATGTCTAGTTCTATTTGGACATTTACTTAGTCTGAATTATCAATATTATGTTTTAATATTATGGCCACAAATTAAACCATGATGCTTTAAACATATATGTTTAAATAAAATCCTGAAAAATAAATTAACATAGATCATTATTCACTAGTTTTGAATTGCATATTTCCCAAACCAAATTAGTTCTGTGATTAGTAATATAATTTTTATATTTATTCCTATTCTGTGTTTATTTTTTCCTAATTATTTAGGGACCTCCTGGTTTACCTGGTCTGAAAGGTGATCCTGGCTCCAAGGGTGAAAAGGTAAGAAAAAAATGTTATTACAGTTTTGATACATTAATAGCAGAAGTCATTACTTTTGCAGATAGAACCCTCTCAAAAGTAAATTTCAAAAAATAGCTTTGTCATTCTAACCAAGAAAAAGCTACCAAGTCTCAGCTCCCGGAAGTGTTTATAGAAGAGACAGTATGCAAAGTAAGAGTACCAGCATTCAGTATTGCATCTTCTCAGTGTCCCTTTTAGCAACCATATGGAGAAAACATATGGCTGTACTAAAATAACTATTCTCAAGATAAGCAGATGGAATAGCAAAATGACCACTTTCATGTTTTGAAACATAAAATAATTTAAACTAGAAATGTTTCAAGTAGAAATTTGAACTCCTAGAATTTGTATTGTGTTGCACCAAATATAGAAAACACTTTTTTTTTGAATGGCATCATTCTTGTTTAATTTTTAAATCTCCAAATAATTTTTAAAACCACTTTTAAAATAGTCTGTGGAGAATAGAAATCATTTCTTAAGTGAGATGTTTATTAAAATAATGAGTTCCAATTTTTATATGATCAGTATTACTTACTGATACATTATTGGTTTTTTAAGTTGAAAGATCCTCACATGAAATGCTGAGGATGATATTTTTAGAAAGTATTTGGTTCCATAATAGTTTCAAACCATAATAAAGGCTGCACTTAATATTAAGTAGCCAAAAAATCCTGTTAAGCAAGGAGGAGGGTCTTAACTCTATATTCCACTTAGAAGGGTTGTTAAATGCATTTTATCTACACGTTGTATTTTGTTTCATGAATTTAATGTGCAAATATTTTATGACTAGAGTTTAATGATGGCTATAATTTATGTGTTACTAAAATTTCTTTTCTCCCTCTTCCAAAGGGACATCCTGGTTTAATTGGCTTGATTGGTCCTCCAGGAGAGCAAGGGGAGAAGGGTGACAGAGGACTCCCTGGAACTCAAGGGTCTCCGGGAGCAAAAGGGGATGGGGTGAGTAATAGCACAGAAGCTTTTTACTCTCTTCCAATAATACACACTTACACACATTCCTTTAAACACATCCAAAGACGCACTTTAGAGCAACTTTATTCAAGCTCGCTTTAGTCAAAGGTATTTTCAAAATATTTTTTTAACCTTAGAGTAAATAAATTGAAAATGATTTATGTTAAAATTATGAAAAACATAGTTCAATATTATCTTGCACATGCATATATTGAATCCTCATCACATGGAAATCTTATTCTGGGTCCTGTAGAGATGTAAAATATAGAAGTATATAACCTTCATACTGTAGATATGTAATATGAAAGCTATGTGAGTAGTCCATATAGTATCTCAATATCTATGAATAGTGTACTAATTGAAAAAATTCAGATTACTTTGTTATTTCTTAAATTCACAATGGAAAAATTTTAGGCTATTATGTATTTTTGAATTCTCTACCTTTTGGAATATGTGGTGTTATGCAAAACATGGAAATGGAATTGCTGAGGAAAACTCATTGAATTGGATGATTCTCCCTCTAGGGAATTCCAGGTCCTGCTGGTCCCATAGGCCCTCCTGGTCCTCCTGGCTTACCAGTAAGTACAGGGCAAAACAATCTTAAATGGTAGGGTTACAGATGAGTATAACAAAGAGTTACAAATGCTCCAGGTTTTTATCTGTGCTTTTGTATTTTCATTTTCTAGGGTCCTCAAGGTCCCAAGGGTAACAAAGGCTCCTCTGTAAGTACTCCTCCCTTCGACATTTTAATTTTTCAAAGAAGTCCTTTAAGTTACCTTGTTTTCTATTTACATCCACTCCTTTTTTCTTTGTAACAGGGACCTGCTGGCCAGAAGGGTGACAGTGGTCTTCCAGGGCCTCCTGGGCCTCCGGTAAGTGCATGTTAACAAGAATGATGTTCTGATAGCTTACATTGGACTGGCAGTGATTTGTCTGCATTTATAAGATGGATGAAAACCAAATGCTGTCCAAAGTTCTGATTTTAGAACAATTGTAACTGTCAATTAGGTCTTAGCATGTAGCCTTTATTACATATCTATGAATTGATTTGACACTTTCAATGTAAACAAACCTTAATTATTTGTTAAAATAATCTTGTTAGTTTTCCAAAAGAATCAAGCTTTTTTGCTACATTTTAATGAAATCAATTGATTGCATGCCACAAAGATACATTTACCCCACTCTAGGAATGAAGACAAGTTCAGATGATAGGTATTGTTTTTCCAAATGCGTGTAATGATATAGTAGAAGCAATAATAGCTCCCTTATGAATACTTGTATTTTCCAGGCTTAAAACACTAATAAAAGTAGACTTAAAATATAGATGTATATGAATATGTGAAAGAATACTTAGTATTAAGTTAAAACATTTCCAATTTGATGTATATTAGTTTGCTAAGACTACCAGAAAATAATACCAAAAGACTGGGGGTTATGAAAACAGAATGTATTATCTCATAGTTCTGGAGGCTGAGTTCTCATCAAGGGTTCAGATAGTGTTGGTTTCTTCTGAGGTCTCTGGAGGAAAGAGCTCTTCCTAACCTCTTTTCTTGACGTTGTCTTCCCTCTGTGTATCTCTGTGTTCAAATCTTCCATTTTTATAAGAATTTCATATATTGGATTAGGGTCAACCGTAATGACTTCATCTTGTTCTATATCCAACAACTGTATTTCAAACTAAGATTAAATGTATGAGGTTCTAAGTGCTAGGAATTCAACAGAAATTATTGCACGATGCAGTTTAACCCATGACAGCGTGGAGTAGCTTTTTGTGTGTCTCTCCTCTTACATATACATAAAGTCTGACTACATTTATTTTAAGTGTTAATTCATAAAGCTATAATTTATACATATTGAAGCACATTGTTTGCATATATAAAATTTTTTAAAATATAATACATCATTAGATCATAAGAGTTTTAAAATGTTCTAATCACTGGAGATTTTAAAATATAGTATTGGAGATAATGTGTAAATGAGGACTACTCAAAAAATAAAGCAGCATATATGTTAATATAACATGTCAACATACTGTGCTACTTAATGAATAAAGTGCCAGAAATCATCTGATTCATACACACACCTCAACATCTCCACCATCTTTTTCTTAGAAGAAATTACATTACATACAAATACACACACATACTGTTTCTATAAACTTCACATATCGTCTATTTTGTAGCTACAGAAAAGCTGATGATAATTTCTTCTAATAAGGACAAAATTAGCAATATAATTACATCTGCAGAGTATTTTAGTCTGTGGAACACTCACATATTTTACCCTCACTTTGTCTCCTTTACAGGGTCCACCTGGTGAAGTCATTCAGCCTTTACCAATCTTGTCACCCAAAAAAGCAAGAAGACATACTGAAAGCATGCAAGCAGATACAGGTGATAATATTCTTGATTATTCTGATGGAATGGAAGAAATATTTGGTTCCCTCAATTCCCTGAAGCAAGACATTGAGCATATGAAGTTTCCAATGGGTACCCAGACCAATCCTGCCCGAACATGCAAGGACCTACAACTCAGCCACCCTGACTTCCCAGATGGTATGTTAATAATACATGACAAAGCAATTGTATGGAGTTGCTAAGTTACTGAAGTGCAGTGTGAGCTCATTAATTCTAATTAAATGTTTAATAGTGTCTAAATAAAATGAGAGCAAG